>JASAMV010005446.1:0-99304 GCA_030248065.1 Rhynchonema sp. JSB1_4
GTTATCCTGTTGGGGTTATGTTATCATGCAGTAGTTTGTAGGTTTTACGCTTCTTTGAGATGCACATAAATTTTTGACACAACCTTGTATACGGTGGTTATTAGGAAGCATCTAAATGTAAATGGTGCAATACAACAGGTTGCTTTTGCAAACAAAGTTCAGAATAATAAATAAATCGGCGCTTTAGATTTTTTGTGCTGTGCACGATAACGCCAAACCACATAAACTTTGAGTGAGACCAGTAGGTAGCAACTAGAACGAGATCAATCTGAAACATCATCAGCTTTAAAACATCAGAAAACGAAACCAGAACGAGAAATGGAACGGTTTATACAAATCCATCAATTCCCTCCTCCCCAAACATGAAAAACGAGCATTTTCGTGAGATCGTGACGGAATGTCGAGATTTAGACACTAATCGGTTCGGTTTATAAATGAGAATTATATCTGCTTTTGTTTCACCAATATCTGTCACGGTGAACCATGACAGCGTTTGGAAGCATCACAAGTTCTGACCAGAATTCAAGCAAACCGAACCGAGCTAACAAATTTGACTTGCAGAGTGCGCAAGAAACATTATAATATGAACAGTGCTTGTTCACGAGTAGTCGAGACCTGCTGATGTTTCAGGCCTTTGATGCCAACGTCGCTGCCCTCTTGTTTGCGGCGGTCACGCGCTGGTTGTTAGAATCAGTCTGCAAATTTTAAGAAAACCGTTTTTTTATTTAGTTTGCGATCGTCTTTGACCTTTTCGGCATCACTCGACCACGCCCGCTGGTGGGCTCATATGGACATGATAAACGAATAAGCAAGTCTCCTATATAACTGACTTGTAAGAATTTCACCGAATTTCATCCCAACCAACAAAATTTTTATGACAGGTTTTCTGACAGCACTCATAAGATTTGGTTCGGAGCGCGTCGCATACATCAAAACAATAGACAAAACATGCCTTGATGTTAATACGATCGAGCTGTTTGTTCTGGTTGGCCACCTCCGAGCTCATATCAATGGCCATGTTGCGCAGATTGCCGACCATCGTGTTCACTTGACCCAGATTCTCGTCCATTTCGTCTTCTCGCGAATCCTCCGTGATTCTGTTTGAATTGTGCTGATTAACAAAAAAACAATAATAAAATAAACACAACTTGACGTTTTGCTGGTGTCAAAAAATGTGATATGGTCGATTCTTATGTGCCTGATACCCCGATCTTTCAATCAATATTCGGCTTTTACTTTCGGTTTGGGCACAGTTTACAAATTCATAATAACTCGTGAATGGCTATGATGACAAATGCGAACTGTGAGTAGGTAATAGCTTTAGTGTGGTCTGTATGTTTGCAATCACATGCTGTGACCACACTCCACTTTTTGATGAAAATGCAGCACATCTCTAATTCTCGCAACAGTTTTGTAACCGATCCGTCACCACTTAATCCACAATAATAAGTCATAATTGCGAAACGCACTTGGTGATGTATCCGCCTGTAGCGACGAATCCCTCCCCGCCCAGTTGCACCCTCGGCTGGTCGCCCTGCACGTCATTACCACCCTCGTCCTTCCAAGCGTTCGCGTACTCGGGATTCGCTGACAGGGGGTCGTCCTGTCTGAAAAAAATGGTTTTTTTGAAAAAATACAACAAAAGAAGATACGTATCTGTCAGACGACGTTGGAGGGTAACTATCCCGATTGACAGGTAGCCCTCTCCTCTACAACGCACGTCCCTTCCCTACTACCAGTGTCCCTAACGCTCATGTGCTTGTGTTTCATCTTTTTTTTGCCGCGCGCACTCCTGTGGGCAGGAGGTGTTCACCGGTGGTGTATCAGTCGTTTTTATTATTTAGGTGGGTGCGTGAAACAGAATGGTGAAACAGAATGGTGTTGGTGGCGGGTTGCACGTCCGACTGCTGTGCTGTACGCTTGCACACTGGATGCAGATGGTGTGCACAACTGAGGTGGTACAGCACAGGTCTTACCTTGCTAAATCAGGCTTATGCATAGTGCGACAGCACAAAGACAGCGTGACGTAAACATTGTGAGTGACAGTGATCACATAGACTGAACATTTCCGTGTGGAGATTTGGGATGCCACTGCGATGGTCCGATTGGTCAGAAATTTAGAAAAAAACCGTCCAAAAACGCACTTATTCCAGGGCAATGTGAACAGTCCACAGCATTTCTCCATTCCAGCCAACTGTTCCTCCGCCTCCCTCATGTCGGCATTGATCGTGCCCAATCCCTTCTCGACCGTTTCCAGCTGTTCGCCCTGGTCATCCAACATCACCAGTGTTTTGATACCCGCTTCTTTGCTCTGCAAATTATTTTGAATTGATTTTTAATTGGCATACTCGATATTCCCACTCATTTCACGTATGATGTCGTGGTTCCACATATGTACATGTCGTCCTCTCGTGGAAACACGGCCAACAAAGAAACGACTATGATCTCAAACCATATTGCCACCATAAATTTTAACGCACCTCTTCGCATAGTGCGATCATTCGTCGTGTGCTTTCGAGTGACTGAAAAAATAAAACAGCATCTGCTAACAGGTTAAAAGGTATACAAGTAAATAAAATTAAAATTTGGGAAATGGTTTCCAGGCACCTTGTTGAATTCTAAAGGGTCTCAAAAATTGATTTTTGACATGACAAAAAACTGGACGCGATCGCTCTCACACGTACCTCGTCTGTGGTTTGGTTGATCTTGAAATTGATGCCCTCCAGGCCCTCGGGAATCTCGTCGTCTGCCATCTTGTTGATGCTTCAAAATGAATACAATGTACAAATGGTGATGTTTCAATGTGGTGTGGTGAGCCCAGTCACTGTCAGGGCTGCTGGGAGTGTTTGAGGTCAAGCTTTGCAACTGCGACACTGGCGATTCAGAGATGTCGTCTACTGGCCTGAAAAATCTTGATGTTTGAAACTTCAGTCAGTCAGATGTCCAAGCGAACAAGTTGCTAAGTTGACAATTGAGATTAAAAGTATTTCATGTTCAAAAGACTCTCAAAAAGTTTTCCCACAATTATTTCCCACAGCTCACTCCTTGACATGTTCTGACAAAACAATACAAGCAACCCCAAGGAGACGGCGGCGCAATTCACATGGCAGAAAAAAGGACAAAAAGGAGCAGTTTAAAGAACGCTCCGGGCAGCGTTATCGCACGAAAATGATCACGAACTGCGGACCAAAGCAGCAATGAAGTCAACTTTCCAGCACAGCGTTGTGGTGTGACGCAGCTGGCTGCTCTGACCGGACGCGCCTATGCCTCCGCCGATGTTCTGTTCATTTTGCTGCTCTTCTATTTTTCTATTTCTAGAAGCGCATATAAAACCATCTAAACTCGTATGAATGTATAGAGTGGCTCAAAAGTGCTGTTAATAAACATGTCTTTTCAAAACGTCAAAATTTCGGTTGTTACTGTATCGCAGTCCCTGAGCGTTCTCGCTGAACGGTGCGCCGGTCAGCTGAAAAATACCAAAAAAGTATTCTTGGAAAAGTTACTTTCGTGCCACCGTATAGACACACATGGAGTGGCTGGTTTGTGCCCAATCAAGTGAAGAAAGGCGCGCGCTAGCCAAGTGGCTGCTGCTTGTATTTGGCACCGCCGTGCATGGAGGCATCTCCCAAGTTATATACGGAGCGAGGGACTGAACGGGGCAGCCCTCTTGCACGTGTACATTCCGAACGTAACCGAAACCAAAACTGCCGAATATCAAGAGAAAAAAGTAATGCATCTACCATTTTTCTCTGCCGGCTGCCGGGGACCTTGCACCCCAACACGGAACCATTGGGACCATCTTCGTTCACTGGTTTATTGAGGTTCGAATAAACCGCATATGGAACCGGATACAGTATGTGGATAGGGCCTTAAAACTGGGACCAAATAGCGGCAAGCACACACACACACACCAAATGCCCTGTCGCATTTCTATCGGGCAATGTTTGTCTAAAGTCGTGGTTTCTCGCAACCATACAGACCCACCGAGTACCATCTGGTCAGACAGGCGGGCAGCGGAAGTCGAGACCCAAACAAACACGTGGGCCAAACCAAATAGAGGGACATCGCGCACAGCATGATTCGTGTGTGTGTGTGTTTGTGTGTGCCTCTCTGCCGTGTGCTGTTTGCTGGCAGGGATGATGGCACATGCAAAAAAGTACCGGCACCATGCGTGCGTTCTGGCGCAGATGAAACAGCGCGGAGAAAACAGGGATTGTGTTCGGATAGGGCAACTCAAGTTTTTCGAACGCTGCGGCCTGATCCTGCAGGCCAATCAGAAAAATCAAAATCCAGGTAATCAAACATAAAAATACGTGAACTCTCGGTTCCTAGAAGAATATGGTGCATGTAGTACATCTTTCTCAATGTTGTTTTTCGGTGTCCAATCGCCCCCCAACTTGACGACTGGTCATGCCGAAGCATCGGTATGCAGGCAGATGCCCTTCGGTGTTGGTCCGCTCATGTATACATATAGTGCAGTACGAGTGCAGTTGGTGCATTTTTATACAAATGCAGGTGCTTTACTCCTCTGTCTGTCGGTCATGGTGTCCGAGCTCATTTGCGTGATTGCCGTTGGGACAACTGATCACACCTCAGTAAGCACATACGGAAGAATAAATTGCTTGGTTGATGTTTCAACAAATTTTTGGCATGACACAATTGCGCAGCATGACATAAAGCACTACGCAATTGGTTGTGTACAAACACGACGTGTAGAAGCACACGTGCAAGACACAAGCGATCGCGGGTTATGACTGAGTTGGGTTCCATAACTCGCACGTCCGAAACCCAGGCAAATAGACCGTAACGCATCTTGTACCCTCACACACCCGCGTTGGTGTCTATTGTGTGTGCATGCAGCCGAAAAGTGAACAAAATTGAAACTGGGACGGGGCACTAGATGATGATATCCAAGCTCGCCCAATGGCAAAAATATAGCTGTGTTATGTACATATGTACATAGTCTGCACCCGACTTTGCGCAGTTTGCATGCTCGCATTTTTTGGTTGCCCCGTGTTTATCATCTCCGGGGTTGACCGCCTCAAGTCATAATTCAGGCGAGCAAAAAACAGGACGAATGAAGAGACAACCTCGACGAGCATGTATAATTTTAATTGTGATACGATCAAATCAAACTTGAAAACTCAATCTGCTTGTTTTGATCATATGAAGTGACGCCACACGTGCCAGACAAGGTTATGGTGCAAGTTTCGCACATGCATGAGTCTTCAACTCAACTCAAATTTAGCCAACGGTTTCGTGTATTTTGATCTCCACAAATCATACGGCACGTGGGTGCGTGTGTGGTACGCGTGTGGTACAGCAAAAAGTGTGGCATAGCCCTGCTTAAAATTCGCTGGATAAATTAATAAAAAAACAGTAGCGGCCGTTTGTCCAAGCACAGAACGTTTTTTCAATAATGGTTCATTAGATGCAGACTGGAGGCAACGTCAGTTTATTACTTCAACAAACCCAAAAAGCGCGCCTACATGCGAGCGCATATGAGCGTGTCCATCCAAACCAATTTACAGCGAACTCAAGCCTCCGGGGGGTTAGACCGACCGTGTTTAGGACCTGTTAGAAGCACATGGATGGAAAAAGGGGCGGGGGTGCTTGGCTGATGCTGATGACAACAAAGTGTTTGCAGCCGCGTTTGGGCGTCAAACAAAATATGGATGTGGTCAACGAAGCACAGAGAGGGCGGTGTGCGTGCGTATTCCTTGGAATTGCAATGACAGCCATAGTTGTACATGGCTAGTGTGCTGTAACTGTAACGCCTGTAAAGCGCGTATAGTCCAACCACGTGCTCATGAGACGAATCTTTTTAAAGCTAGCTTGGCCAGATTAAAAAATGCGCCGGTTACACGTGTTTTTGCAAACAAAAGAAAGAGATTGGGCCGAGAGACATGATTACAAGATCCAGCTGGCTGACCTCAATTTGTTGCGTGCTCAGCAACGTCGTTCAACGCACAGATGTTTTGGGAGTCAAAAGGGAATTTACGCACCGAGGTGGAAAGCGTGTTTTTAAAAATACATGCGTTTCTCTTTCTTTCATTTCCGAAATATATTGGATCCGTTTCAACTCAACTTCAAAATAAGTCGTCTCATGAGTTCGTGGTTGGACTATACATGCATTTTCATCATGGTTGATGGATGCATCACATTCAATACAATTCAAGTTTAATTCGTTTGTTTATCGTTTTGGACTTGCTATTCCAACACAACAGATCATACAGGAGCATAATGTGATTGCGCAACTTTACTGCATCATCGTAAATGACCCGGCCAGTAATAAAAGCTAACAATACTTTGAAAACGGTATGAATATGCAGCATAATGGCATGCACCTGAAATGTACAATAATGTAGCACTCTGTGACCACGGTAACGCATCAGGGCATTTCGACCTGGTCACCCACGTTACCCATGTTACCCATGTTACCCAGCCACAGGGTCTGCGCCACAAGCCTGGGTACCCTGGGTACCCAGGTCGAAATGCGCATGCGCTTGCATGCACATGCATGCCGACTACGGCGTAAGTGTGAAAATGATAGTCAGAAAAACAGCATTTCCGAACACTGTAACGCCGTATCACGCCGCGGGCTTAGTCATGATAGTTTGAATAATAACAACATGCAGCCATACATGGCGTCGAAACGTGTTTGAAAAAGTCAATTGGAAAAACACAATTAGAAGTGCACCACTATTCATTTGACACATACAGACAGGCTTAGTGCAGTCGTGATAGTTTGAATAATAACAACATGCAGCCATACATGTCGTCGAAACGTGTTTGAAAAAGTCAATTGGAAAAACACAATTAGAAAAACACCACTATTCATTTGACACATACAGACAGGCTTAGTGCAGTCATGATAGTTTGAATAATTACAAGTCAATTGGAAAAACACAATTAGAAAAACACCACTAGACATTTGACACATACACACATTTTAGATTAGCACCCCAACACCAATAAGACACCCCGACAACCGTGAGACCGTAGTGGCGCACCTAGAACTGGGCCACCCAACGCAACACAGGCAACACACAACACAGAACGCGCAGGCATGCGCGTGCATACCATCACAATGAAATTCTGTATAGTTAGATTATTTTCATTGTTATTTTCCAACAGGACGCGCAGGCATGCGCGTGCATGCTGCATGCACAAGCTAATGTGCGTGCAAACTAAATGTGCATGCAAATACAAATTTATTTTCAATTGGGTACCCAGGGTACCCCAAAATAGGAGAATTCGCGCGCGCGCGAAATCTTATACATGGGAAAAGCAGAAATTCCAAAACTGCGACCTGGGTACCCACAGCCGGCAAAAGGCAGATATGCGAGGCAGCCGCAGCCAAAAAAACTGCTTTTTGCCATTCCCGAACACACGTGGACATATTTAGTTGACACCCTGTAATTCCAAATCTTATTTCCGCTTTTTTTGAAAAATCTGCTTCCTATGTTTTGCATGGTGGGTAACATGGGTAACGTGGGTACCCAGGTCGCAATGGCCCGCATCATAACAAATTTTCCTGTTGATGCTGGGTAACCAAAGCTAACGAGCCTGAAGTCAGAAAATGCTAAACTGTTTGCTCAACACGCTTTGTTCTGAAGATAGCCGGGTTCACAGAAAGTCACAGAAAGTTCGGAATGACCAAAGATTCATGATGACACGAGTCACAAGTGGATCCAGGAAGGCACAGGGGTCATGGCCCACCTTTGGTCAAAGTGGCCCGTGAAGGGCACTGTTTTGGAAAAAAAAGGAAAAACGACCCTGAGCGAGCTCCGGAGGAGGACACTCAACCTTTGACAGAGGAAATTCGAAATCTTTATCGTCAAACAAGGATGTAAACTGCGCTGCATTGGCCATAAAAATCGGTAGAACAAGCTGAAACGCAGCGCAGAACCAGCATCAGACGCATTCTTAAGTGGGATTATGTGCATCCCAATATCCGACTGCTGGAAATGAGCCGGAGGACATAAACCCTCAGCTTGAGCCGTCGGTTTATTACACCAGTTTGTTCGAAACATGAAACGCGATTACCGCGACATATGTACATAAATGGTCTTGTTAAAAACGAACAGGTGAAAAAAGAGGCCCATGTTGTCAGACTCAACAAGCACAGTACATTTCAATAAAAATCTCATAACTTTAATCAAAAGCTCACTGCCTAGATTTAGCTTGAAGGCACAAATGTTGCTGGCATGTGTCGTGTTTCGTGTTCCCCAGGGTTGACAGTTAGCGCAGTTCGCAAAGGTATGACACGACTGTTAAAATATGTGACAGAAAGAAGACAAATACGTACAAATAAAAAAGTTGCTTCTGCGTCCGCTGTGACAAAATGTCACATAACGAGCGTACACACCTGCTGCCTTATGTGACCAACAATGTATTGCGTGCCCAGTTAAGCAGCGGGTACGTCACAATCAGAAGCCGTCATCGTGACAAGATATACCGAACCGGTAGCTGTGCACAGTCGGACCATATAAATCGAGCGATAACGCAAGCGTTGGACCACCAAGCGTGCAATAGTGCAACTACACACGGCTCTCTTGCTGCCTGCGGATCTCGGACACGGACGCAAGGCAGTTTGTGGCACCTACTGCACTCGTAGGAGCAACATTGGAACCAGTGGCATGCTTGCTCGCCTGCCAGTCGCTTGCTTTGGCTGCACGCGCACACGCACGCTGGCGCACAACGTGGTCGATGCATCAATTCGGTTCAGGGTTCACGTTCGCCCCCTGGACTTGGAGACTGAACCTGAACGCAAAACAAACTGTCATATTACTAACTTGTCCCAGTGCATGCCTTGTGGGCGCAATGTCCAGAACTGCGCGCGCGCGCATGCGGACACAAAATGCAATATAAGCAATAAGCAGCCGCTGTCAATATTATACATGGCCGGCCGCCCGCAGCCAGGAAGCCGAGTGGCGCGCACACACACACACAACACCAACGAAGGCCTGTGATCTTGGAAGGTTGGGATGGGCTGATTGTGTGTGTGTGTGGGAGTCAGCCAGTGGAAAATGGGGAGATTCGACACAATGACATGCAGTCAGCTGGCAGACTTTCAAATGCGGGAGCGAAGTACACGCTGTGCTGATGTAGTCCACAACAAAGGCAACTACTGTATCATTGTAGTGCGCATGTGGCATGTACGTTTTTCGAATCGATGGTACGTATACGTATATGCACGCGCATGCCAGGCCCGCAGTCGTATTGGTACATATACTGTACATATGTGTGCACGATGTTTTATAGCACCATTTAGCAATGTCCAGTGTTGTTCGAGCAACGCAGCAGCAGCATTGGAGTTGGACCGTGCCTGGCTGGCGCGTTGGTATACCTTAAGTACGTTTATAAACAGTTTGAGTGCCCACAGCACAGGCGAGCGTCCATGCATACATCCCTGTGCTTGAAATGCAGCGAGACCACGACTGTGTGTGTATCCAACTATGTACATATATCAGCTGCCGTCGGCTAAACGGCCACGAGGACAGACAAAGGACTTGTCCAAAGTGCAGCACTTGAATGTGTACTTTGTGTCGTTGATGGAGCTCTTTTTTGTGGCCGGAGTTGGACTGAAACCGCAACCACAAAATTATATGCATCTTGCTGAGCACATGTGTGTGTTTGAGACTATACAATGCGAACGCGCAAGCGGCGAATTTCATGTGTACACTCTTTGGTGCTTCCCTGGATGGATTGCTCATCCACAGCTCTGTTTTGCGGCCAGTAAAAACAGGACCAGCTGTTGCGAATTGACCCCGAGTTCCGAAACTCTATGAGTTCCCTGATTACCGAGCAGTTAGACACGGTGGAAGGTGTCAAACGAAGTGGTCACTGCCGATTTCGAGGTAAAAAACAAGCGATAGAAAACACAGTGAATGGTCCTGTGCAACGAAAGACACAAATCGTTTTTCAGCCTGAAATATGTAAGTGTGTGTTATTTCTTTGCAGTTTTTGCCAATTACTTTATGACCGAGCTTCGATCTCCCCTACGTTAGGTTCTTTCCAGTTTTCAATGGGATTAGGTCGAAGCATGTCTCACACGTCGCTGCTGCGGCACGAGGTGGACGTGTGAGGTTACATGTAGTGTGTAAATAAACATCTATGGCATTTATATTTTGTGCGAAAACACTGCCGCAGCAGCGCACAGGAGTGTGAGGGCAATCATCACTTGATGCATCGAAGCATAAAAATAATACGATTTCATGCCGTCGGCGTGCTGGTTGATTCGCCCGTGGTAAGCTACTATCTACGAAAACGGCAAAAACGAGTTTGAACTTCTGTTACGGGAGGGGCTAACACGTACATTACCTATATGTATAGTCCAACCACGTGCTCATGAGACGACTGTTTTTATAGCTTGCTTGGCCAGATTCTAAAATGCGCCGGTTACACGGGTTTTCGCAAACAAAAGAAAGAGATTGGGCCGAGAGAGATGACGACAAGTTCCAGCTGGCTGACCTCAATTTGTTGCGTGCTTACGCGAACAGCAACGTCGTTCAACACACAAATGTTTTGGGAGTCAAAAGGGAATTTACGCACAGAGGTGGAGAGCGTGTTTTTAAAAAAATACATGCGTTTCTCTTTCTTTCATTTCCGAAATACGTGGAACCGGAACATTGCTGGATCCGTTCAAGTCAACTTCAAAATAAGTCGTCTCATGAGTTCGTGGCTGGACTATACATAGTAGTGCTGTGCATACAGGGGCTATGCGAATGGGGGATCAATGCAAACTAAACCACCATCGTTTCTTATTTTGACCGGGATACAACAGTCCTTTAACAGCCACATCTAATCACCATTGCATTAGGCCGCATTCACAATGCAAGCGCGTTAGCGTGTTAGCGCGTTAGCGTGCGAGATGCGCACGCTTTTGCATTCACAATGGAAAAAGCTGATTAGCGCGTTAGCGCGTTAGCGTGCGAGCAAGTTTTCTCGCACGCTAACGCGCAGATGCGCAACGCGCTTTTGCATTCACAATGCAAAGCTGATTAGCGCGTTGGCGCGTTAGCGTGCACGCTAACGCGCTTTTCACGATTAGGACTGGTTCTAATTTTTTTTGCGCGTTAGCACCGGATGCGCGTGTTCTAAAGTTTATAATTTAATTTGAAAACATTATCAGACCACGAAAAAGGTGAAAACACAGGAAATAAAGCCTGCTGCGTTCACTGAGAATATTTTTGTTTGTTTTTGATGCTTAGCAGCATATCTTTTTACGCTATCAATCGATTGATGCAAACAGTTTCGGCTGCTGTTATATTAGCTGCAAGCAAACGTTGCGCAGAACGTTGTTCATCTGCTTATGTGTTGTGTATCCTCTTTGGTGGTGTAATTGTGATGCATGACACGACAAGGAGACTGTATTGCGCGCATGGATTGTTCATGTCGCGACTAGCTAGATTTTCCATTTGAGGAAAATGTTCCTTTAGAATCAAAATAAGTTTTAATGAATCTTGAAAACGATTGGTTGCCGTTTTCAAAACAAAGAAATAAAAAAATTCGGCATTTGCCAACACCCAGACCAACGGGCATTGTGAATGCAAACGCGTTTTGCTGATTAGCGCGTTAGCGCGTTAGCGCATTAGCGTGTCACTGATAAGCGTGCACGCTAACGCGCTTTTTCAATTTTCCATTGTGAGTGCTAAAGCGTGCGGAAAAAGCGTGCACGCTAATCAGCAACACGCTAACGCGCTAACGCGCTAACACGCTAACGCGCTGCATTGTGAATGCGGCCTTACTGTATTTGCAACTACCGTTAACCCCTGTTGGGATCAACAATAACCAGTGCACCATGAGTTTCCCCATGTTATGACGTTAGCGAGCGATAAAAAAACGAAGTTTGGTGAGTGATTGATTTGATGATGCTCCGTTTTACGCAAAGATTAAAGTTTTAATGAACTGCGGGTGAGCAAATTGATAAAGAGACTGTAGCACATCAACAGGAAACATTTCAACTCCAGCAACAACTCCAAGGACCCAGACGAAATATATGGGCGGGATTGCCGCACAAGCGTGATATAACACGTATGTAACCATTGAAATCTGACGCCAAACTATTGTTGTGAATGAAAGTGATAATGGATTCTGCACAGGCGTGTTTATGGAACAATAAGAGTCTGGATGACTACAATAAACGGACTACGATTTAATTTACAAAAGGAAATCTGAAGACGAAGCATGGACAAAAAGAACTTACAGTCGTTACCCATTGTGACTTATCACTTGGCTGCTTTCTGAGTTCTTTTACCTAGCACTGAGCAACAAAATGGACTTTAACCTGTGGTGACAACTTTTGGAAAGACTGACAAATCAAAACTGCGGCTCCACGGTCCTCGCTTCGCCGTTTTCCTAATTCGGCTTAGCCAAGCAGTGACAGTTTCTATGACCATGTTCACAATTGTGCAGCTTTGTGTTGCAGCATTAGTCGCTTGCGCAACAGGTAACGTACATGAGCATGTATGTATGAGTGACGCTTTGAGACGAAGGCGGATAGCGTGTAATTGCAATCTGAAGATCTTGGCACGCAGGCCTTAAAATTCCCGTTTATTTACAATTCTAGCGCATCCAATTTTCGAGCCATCATGCGGTCAAAGAACAAGGTCAGTTAAATGATCGTGTGTCCGGCCCAGGCCCAGGAGTGAAATGCCAGAGTCGGGTGGACCTCGTTTTTAAACACGCGCATGCACTACTGCTGCTGCAATCAAGCTTTGGTTGCTTCACGTTCGTACTTTAAAGGACTGCGCTGAAATTGTCACGTAAAACTTTCCTGTCGATCGAAGCGCTTTTAGTTTTGCAGCCAAATTATTAATGACTGTTGCAGGCTATGGACGCCGGAACTACGAGAAATGAGAAACCGGTGGACCCACGATAAGCTGCGAATGATCGTCGGTTAGTTAACTGATAACAAAAAGTGGTTTAGGAGAGCGGAAAATGTCGAGCTGATGACTTAATCGAAGGTGTCGCTGTGTGGAGCAGTAGTTTGGAATATACAGTATGTAAGACACCAGCAAGCTCTTAGCTGTGCCATTAGTTTGTGCGATCAATCAGTGAAGTCACCATGAATTGCAGCAGTTGTGTCACTGTGAGAAACCTTCATGTATTATCTTACATATGCGTTCAAGTTGTGCCGGTCATCGGTACACGTGGTGAATTCCTGCCTTGACTTTGCCCACCTATACTTTTATGGCATTTCAACTTCGTACCCCAGATGGCGAAGAGGCAATGGAACACAGCTGGCCGTGGCAAGTCGCTCTTGGCTTTCGGGGCCACCATTTTGAGTGTGGTGGTTCAATCGTCTCGAAAAGGGTGGTGGTCACCGCGGCGCATTGCATGTACGTTGCTTGACACGACAAGGTAGGTGCTGTATGTATACATACAGTATTTGCAGCCTTCAGATTTTGACAGTGCAAAAGCTGCTCATGAACGATTGTGGTACGGTGATTATTTAACCATTCAACGGAACCTTGAACTATTCTTAAGTTTTGAACGAATCACCAATGTTTTCGGGGTCGAACAACCTAATTTTGATTGGAATCAGCCAGCACAATAATTCTGCCCGTGGAGAATGAGGTGTTTTCAGGCCAGATGAACGTTATCCCTACTGTGTCTTCATTGGGGTCCATTATCGCGATGAGATGGATGATCCAAAGGAGTGCATCGAAGTTGAGAGCGTCATCAACCACCCATACTACAATAAGCTCACTCTAGAAAACGATGTGTCGGTACTCACTTTTAAGGTACAAATGCATGCATACCCGGCACTTTTTTATACAGTCGTGCCCGCCGAACAGAACTTGGCATTCAGAAAACACTTTTTCTGGTCGATAGATTGGTGTACAATCTCTGGGGCCGTAAATGTCCCATGTGGTTATTTTAAATGCGTAAATTTCGTTGTATCGACAGAAAGGTGTTTGGTCCAGGTAAGTTACCAAAGATGAGTTTGGTAGCACAAAGATGACAGACCAGGTGAGAGTCGCATTAAATTAACGCAACCGAAACCGACGAGGCATGGCACCTCAACCGAACGTGAAAGCAGCCTTGAAACTGAGAAAACACTGATGAGACCCAGTCGAATTCTTCAGGAGGATCTGCCATTTAGTGACGAGGTCTCCCCAGTCTGCCTCCCAGCTGGACCGATTGAGGATTTGGAGAACAACGCTGAATGTTATGTGACCGGATGGGGAATGACCGGACGTACGTTAAGCACGTGCTTGAATTCGATACTAATGAAAAAAAACCAATAAAAATAGCGCATTTCCCCGAATGTACAAGGTGGTTCCTACCCGGTGTGCCTGGCTATTGACGACCCGTACCAGAGCTGGCTTTGCGTTGTACACGTCCCGTAAAGAAGAACCGGGTATTGCTAGTTGTACTCAATATCTCGCGCACGCAAGGGTTACACGATTTTTCGAAATTTAGTGATGCCACGAATTTTGTTAGTTTTCTGGGAACACCCCTTACGCTGGTCCAAACAAGTGCCATCACCAAATTTCGAAATACGAGGCAGAACGTCACGTAGCGATTGAGACGGGATAAATTTTTATATACAAAAACGTCAGTGACTATAAACTTTTGCATATTTAGCGTCTGAAGACTCTTATGCCGACGTGCTAATGGAAACGGCGCTCGATATTCAACCGCCTGAAGTTTGCACGGCAACATGGCGTAACTTGATGTTCAACGATATAATGATCTGTGCTTGGGGAAAGCCGCCAAAGGGAAGACCGAAAAGAGTCAGCGACGCCTGCGTAGTACGTTGAGAATGTTAAATATTTGCTTATGTTCGAGCAGTTGAAAGTTGGATAATATGAATTTCACTTTTGAAAAACGTGTGGTCGTTCTCCTGACAGGCCTGCTCAATTGTATGAGCATATAAGTTTTGGTCAAAATGGAAACATTCGAAATCGAATTGGTTCATGTCAACAAAATTAAACCAGATTTTCGCTAGATGCTAATTTCAACACCACTCATTTCGGGGCGACAGTGGTGGACCACTGGTGTGCAAACGGGACGACCGTTGGGAGTTGCATGGTATCGTGTCCTGGGGTCCGGATGTGTGCGCTGTAAGGAGCCATCCTGGTGTCTATACGAGAGTGTCTGCCTTCATGGATTTCATTGAAGATGCGATCAAGGCCACTGAAGAAAGAAATTAAGAGCGAATCAAGCCTCACCCGTTTCTTCTATTGATCTGGCTGCAGTTATTTGACCGTGCGATTGCTTGTGGACAGAACTTGAGGACACGCATTTTTCATCTTCTGCTGTAACATGACCTTATAAAACTGCCCCGTTAGCAAGGTTTGATTAAAAAAAGTTTTTTATATCATCGAAATGTTTTTAACTTTTTTGAATTTTTAAAAATTTTGTTAAGATTTGCTTTTTTATTCCGGAGCACAAAAATTTCGGTTCTCAATGTGAAAAATTGTCGAAATTTTTTGGTAAGTATATTTGATTGTAGTACTTGTGAATCGGAGCTACAGTATGTAGCGCGGTATGTTAATTAAGCGACATATGCACAAGTTCCTTTATATTGCGCGAGCTGAAAAATGAAAACCTATGCCATTTTGACAAGACGTAACCTGAGAAACCCAGATTTGCACACAACTTGTGTGGCGGCGTAGACTTCCAGCTCCATACAAAATTTTATCCCAATGCGTGCCCGCAGGCGCGATTGACAACATCAAAGATAGAACAAAACTGGCAACACAGTTTTAAAAACGTTTTTTTCCTTTTATATTTCAACAAATTAATAGTCAGTGCCCAGACGTTACCAGAAATGTTAATTATCGCGTATGAGGTTTTCGTACTCGAGAAACAATCGTGCCCACAAGGCTATAAATCGTATCGTTCCTTATTGATGTATCATCTTTTGTGCAAAGCACGTCCACAAGACAGCACATAAAAATGTTTCATAAGCAGAAAACAATGCGAATCAAATAGTGAAAAAACGATCATCAACTGTTGGTCACAAGATAGTCCGGCCATAATCAGCGAGACACGCGGAGTCGGTGACCCACCAGTCACGCAGTGATTTGTAATGTTTCGATGGCATCGCATGATCGTGTAACTTTGCACATAAAATGCAAGCCTGTGCTTGCAAGGAGTAGCTCTGCAGCAACTTGGAACTAGCCGTCTTGTGCGTGTGCAACCAGTCAAAATACGCCATGTACGCCGTACGATTCGATATCAATCCATTTAGGTAATCGGCCAACGCACGTGGTGAGGGGAAGCTGAAACGTCTGAGTGAATATAGTTTGAAGTTCTGGCTGACAATTCAGATTCAGTCCGGAATTGCAACAATGTGTTATGCACATACCTATCAGCAGCGATGTAGATGTGATCTGGGACACCGGCCCGTTTGTATGTGTCACCATGCAGCACAATGGGCACCACACCGTTTTCGAGTGCTCGACTGTAAAAAAGAATTTCAAGCTGTATTGTGCCATATTCGGAATAGAATCAAACAAGCCAGACGTACAAGAACTTTTCAGTGATATAATCTTTGCAGACGCTGTTTTCAAACGCCAGGTAAAAGTAGTATTGTTTGCTGAGCATTTGATCGCATTTTTTTCTGCCGAGGCATTCTAGTGGACCACACTTGCCGTAGATGTCGATCTGGAATGTCCGCCTGACTGAATCTTATCGAACACTGACAAAAGTGTTGTTGGGATTTTGTCTTGAACCGGGCCTGTCGCTATTGTTTTTTAGGTTTTGGACCTCGGTTCTTTTATATTAATCGTTAGTTGGCACTGAGATGAAGAACATTAACCTTCAAGAACTTCACCAAACTGACGTTTACCCACCGAAATCAATCCATCAACATGGCCGCACGGGAACAAACTACCCCAATATTGACGCACTATGTGTGCATGGAAAAAGGATTTCCAAAGCAAAGAGGTGTGGTATAGGCGGCGCGTTACGGTAGGTTGATAAAACATTTGTTATTTACAAAGGAGCTAATGTTTTATCGGGCTACCGTAACCCGCCGCCTATATCACGCCCCAGTGATTTTGAATTTCTCTTGTAATTCCTGATCATCATGTGCAAATGTGCGTCAATATCGGACAGTTTTGTTCCCGATATATGGCAGATCGATTTCGGTGTGTAACCGCCATTTTGGTGAAGTTCGTCAAAACTAATGATCTTGATCTCGATGCCAACAAACGATATAAGTGAAAAAACCGAGGTCGAAAACCAAAAAAACAATAGCGGCTTGGCCGCTTTAAGCTTTTCAGTGGAATCCTTGGTAATTCATTGTCGCAAAAACGTGGCCACTGCTGGACACCGCACTGTCAAGCCTACGGAACAGTCGTACCATCCGGCCAACCTGTATGTATCGCTGTAGTTCACGCACGTACGCAAAACGCTGGCTTGGCGCCGTACCGCACCAGGTTGACACAAACCAGGCGATCGGCAGGGACCGACCAGCAACCATGCGCTCCACGTCGGTGTAGTTGGACGCAACAACGTTCAGTTGGCCCATAGGTGACAGACGAACATCTGCAAATGACGACCTGTTCACAGCCCCGTGTGTGTCAGTGCAGTTTTGTGATTGTGGTTGAACGTCAGTGTTTAGCAATCAACGCCGGACGTTCCCGTAATGACGGATGGGATTATCTATACTACTAAAACAGGAAGACGTATGTATGTATAGTCCAGCCACGAACTCATGAGACGACTTTTTTTTAAATTGGCGTGTGCGGATCCAATAATGTTCCGGTTCCACGTATTTCGGAAATAAAAGAAAGAGAAACGCACGTGTTTTTTTAAAATACGCTCTCCACCCCGGTGCGTAAATTCCCTTTTGACTCCCAAAACATTTGTGTGTTGAACACCGTTGCTGTTCGCGTAAGCACGCAACAAATTGAGGTCAGCCAGCTGGAACTTGTCATCATCTCTCTCAGCCCGATCTCTTTCTTTTGTTTGCGAAAACCCGTGTAATCGATGCATTTTTGAGTCTGGCCAAGCAAGCTTTGAAAAAAGTCGTCTCATGAGCTGGTGGTTGGACTATATGTATGTGTGTATGTATGTGTGTGGCCCCCTCCCTCGGAAGGGCGGACGGGTCAATTTTCATGGGTAGCTTTGGGTATGCTAACGGGTCTTCGGGGGGGGGGGGGCACGGCACGGGCGCGGCGCTGTAGCCGGTGGCCGTAGGCACGGGTCCCGATTAGTTTGTATACAACATACGAAAACAACGCGTGAGTTTGCCTTGTGACAGCCGACGATGTTGCGTAATATCGGTAGGCGCGATAACAGTCCAAAATCCTTTGTAAATAAAAAAATGCTTTCTTCGACTGCGATTCGAGCCAGGGTTCTCCGCCTAACCCGGCCGTTGCTCAACCACTGAGCTATCGAAGGGCACGATTTGAAAGAAAATTGCGACGTCCGTAGTCAACAGCAGATGATATACTGTGCGATATCACTTGCCATTGTATGATCCAACGTCCGAATCTGTTCGATAGGACATTGTCCAGTTGAAGTATGGGCCCAACTTGTAAGTCGGCCCCCTGTTGATACCAGTGTGGGCTGGCGCTTCATTCAGAATGATCACATAGCGTTGATGTGGCAGTCTGAACATTAAAAAATATTATGGCCTTTTTCCACCACTCGAAAGCAGACTCTACAGAGACGCAACAGTTTCTGCGGCATCAGCACCACTACCTGATATGTTTACATCCCGATCTGGATTATCTTGGTTTATTGGCACAATGCTAAGTGCTTGCAAAAAACCAGCCTCACATGCGACATAAGGAAAAATACCTACGGCACATTAGCATGGGGTCAAATGAGGCTGAATACAGACAACTTTGGCACAACATGTACCTACATGACGTATGAAGCACCATGCCAATGTAAATGACTGTCTGATTAGCCGGGAATTTATGTGAAAGACCATGCACACATGACAACTATGTACAAGTAGCCACCTGAATGGCGGCAACTCATCCGTAACGTGTTCATGGAACAGAACGGCATCGGCATTCGCCAACTCTCGTTGATCGTCGGTCACGTGACATTCGACATTCAATGGCGCTGGACACACAAAGTGCTGCAGAGAAATGGAGAAATAAAAATGCTAAACGTAAACTGGTGAAAATTGTTAGGTTTTGTGACTGTGACACTGTCTGCATAACCTGGCCCAGTACTCCTGGACGTGTGAAGTTAGCCGAGAACCATTTCGTCCATCCCAAGATCAGTTTCTTATCATCTGCTTTGTTTGAGAAGTTCGATTGCCAAACCAGTGGTATTTCTTGTACGCGAGGGCGAACGGTCGCGAAGTATGTCAACCACAGAATTATGGCCAAAATCGCCGATAAACGGAAAACACGGAGTGCTTTTTGTTTGAACAGACGCATTTTACCACCGATTTTAATAAAATCGAACTGATTGCGCGCTGAAAAACTTCTGATCAGTGTTTGAAACAAAGTGCTGTATGGACACGTGTTTATAGTCTGAAACGTTAATATACACGTTTTCTTTTACATAATTATTGTGTTGATATTGGTCGCACAATGACTATAAGAATTGGTCAAATTTTTTCCTGAATCGTGAAACGCGAAAGTGACCAGACTGTGACGTTGCATTGCGCCATCGCACACAAACCATGCATACAGCAAAATGTTTCAGACTCGCAGCAACGTGGGTGCTCTGCTTGGTTTACTTTCAGCCAAAATTGTTTGGTGAGAATCACAAATAGCACAGTAGTTACGAGTGATTGAACGAGAAAATCAGGATTGATTTGATGAATTCTCATAATATGGTCATTGTGCAACCAATAGAATAAAGCATCAAATGCTGGATGAGCCACGTTAAAACGCTTCATTTGCCATGTAATCTTACACACAATAGTAACACTACGCCAACACGAGCCTGATTTCGGAGGTGGTCGATTGATGAAACATTCATACGTGGCTGCTGATTTGGGAAACGTTACATATTGTAGGATACCACGTGGCGCATGATTATTTCCTCCTTCTTTGCCTTTTGCAAGTGGACCACCTCCGAAATTGGGCTCGCGTTGGCGTACATAGTTTGCCTTTATCTAATCAAATGCTGCACACGTAATCGAGTATTCCACCAACAAACTTGTTGGTGTGACGGTCATCTTTCGCATTCATAATTTATCGTATTTTCCTAATTTTCCGGCTGCTTTAGTACACTTTTGCCTGCTGCTCCCCATGTTGTGATATGTGTGTGACGGTTGTAGCTGACTCACCTATGTAGACCGGAATCGCATGGGCGAAGTCACGTCGCATCAGACGGCACGCGGCCACGTCGGAAATAATGGCGTCGATTTCACCCGTATGGGAGGTGCAGTGACATGTCTGTATACGAACATTGGATCGGCACATTTATGGGGATTGTGTTTGTCATCATTGGGGTGACTGTGACCATACAATGCTTACCTGTGTTTGTGCAATGTTTTGCGACGAAACGTTGAAATCGATCGTCAACAATGCAGCACTCGACACCGACAATGTCGCAGTGTTTGCGGGCCGTGCCCTGTCGGTGCATGCCATGGCATTCAGCATCTCCAGGGCATCGGTGGTCCCCCCTCACAAATTATGGATATTCCATATTGGAGCTCTCGATCTTCAGATGTTGCCCGCCGGTGACAACATAAGTCAGGCTGACCAGCTGGTCGCCGATTTCAAAGTGTTGATCGAAAAAATCCGACAAAAGTTTCGTGGTGGTGTGGTGTTCCTCCCACTGCCCCAAATCCACTCACGACCAAAGACTGCAGCGCATCTGAACGCGTTGTTGGCGACGGAATTAAGCAAACAGAAGGACATTGTCATGTTGAAAATAGACAGTGCTCCGGAAACGAAACAGGCTGCCGGTGCTGAGGGCACGTGTAGTCAGGAGCAGTTGATGCTCCTTCTGCGTGCGACCGAATTTATGTGCGACGTAAACATTTTTCGGTCCCAAAAGGAGGATGAGGGAGATGACGAAGACGAACCAGAGGAGGAACATTCGTCAGGCGACGAGCTGGAAGATGTGCCCATGCAGACGTAAATAATATTTTTTTTATTTTCATTTCAATTCAGTTGATCGGTTTCATTGCAATTCATGTTTACATATATCCTTGATTTAATTTATTCAATTATTGCTCGGTTCGATATCTTAACCCCTTCTATGGATTTGTGCTATTTACTCCAAATTCATGCAATCTTTCCCCCGGTTTAATCCGTACATATTTGACTTTGCCTTTTTGGGGAGTGTTGTGATATGTGTGTGACGGTTGTAGCTGGGTGTTACGGTAGGTGCTGACGTGTGTATGATGCATTATTACTGTGAGCGGCTAGCCGAATATTCAGCCGAATTACTCCATAAATACTATTATGTTACTAAGTCCAGCCGACACCTACTTGATCTTTCGTAATATCCGAAACCCATATATAAACCTTAGTTCTTATTGCAGTAATAAGTATTCTACTCCTCTGATTTACTGGTCGACTAATAAACTATTGACGTTGAGATCGAACAACCTTGTGGTCCTAACCTAACGATAGACACGCATTACATACATACAAGAACCAAGGGGACACATACACTTCAAAACACCCCACCCGACCGATGTATGCGTGTCTCCATGGGCCAATCACACTACCGTATAACCGACCTGGACTCGAAATGAAAATGTCCAATTGCCACTTTTGATATCTTCACCAGAGTTGCTGCTCGTTCAAGTGTGCTTGCGGTTCAGCGAACTGCGGGTGCACGGTTCCGGCACCAAAAGCGAGCCGCGTTCTCGTAGAGGGCGGCCCCAGAGAACAACACAACCGAACCTCGAGCTGTTTGATAGTCCCGGCCAAGTCCTCGCGTGCATGTGCGTCCATTCAATCCATTCTAGATGTCCTGCATATAGCCCGTGAGCACATACTGTACCACATGTGTAGTGCGTGCGGCAGCAAGTTTTTGGACAAAAGTAGCGTCGCGTGTGCGTGTGTGCCTCTGCAGTGAGTGAATGTATTGTGCGTGCGCGCGCATCCGTATCGCTTTGTTAGTCTCTCTCTTTCTCTTTCTGTGCCTCTGGTGTTGCCAGTGAGTTCGAATCAATAGCCCGTCCACGCCACCGCGGGTCTATGGCTTTACTGCGCCATCGTCGAGCTGTGCAATAATACGACCGACCAGTGCAACCGACCCAAAATGTGACGGTTTTGTTCGCGCAAGGCTCTTGTGTCACGCTGACTCTGACAATACTTTCGGGAGAAACTTTCCAAACGCGCTGCCTGATCCGTAAAGCGCACGCAACTGGCGCAGTCAGCTCAGTTTTGTAGCAGTTCGCAAATTACTACGTCAGACTTCTGTGCTGAGTGGCTGGCAGTCACGTGACCGCCATAGGTAATACACGCATAATGCGCTTTGAGGGTCAGGCAACGCGTTTGAAAAGCTCCTCCCAAGAGTATTGTCAGAGTACAAACCTTCAACGGTTTTGGCTTCCATTAGCCAGAATTATTGGCAGTTGGTTTTCCACACAGGCTCACAAAAATGGCCACACGACAGAAAATTAAAACAGCAAAAATCTGTGTCCCCATTGAAAAATCATTGCTTGCCAATACTGCGTGACAATTATCACATGTGCCCACAACCCAACGCCATCACAATACATATACATACAGAGGTGCGCCCATCCAGCGCAAGCGACAGCGCAAAAAAAGTACAGCCACTGAAGGGCCGCCGGTTGGTTTCAGCTGTGGCAGTAGGCGCATTGCCGAGCGCAAAACACGACAACAAACCAAGCGCGAAACCAGCGGTGCGCGGGGCCTCGGCCGCGCACCAACACGCTATCAACGATGGAACTGGCGGATAAAACTCTCAACCAGCCAACCGACCCCATATATAAATGGAGAGCGACAGAGCACGAGCAAAAAAGCGCCGACTGGCACACAGCACTCGTGCCCACAAAACTATCCTACAGCCACCCAGTTGCATAGTGCCTGCTGTGGCAGGGCGTATTTGGTCTCCTCTGGTCACTGTACGTACATACACCCTACGTATGTCATATACGTAGGGAGATGTGCCAGCAGCAGGCAGCCGTACGCCTCTATGTGCATGTCATTGCATTTATATACTTTCTCAGTTTTCCGTCGTGCGGCTGAGACAAAAACCATATGCTTTTCAATATGAGGTATATATTGGCAAGATGTGGATGTGAGTAGTCCTCCTGAGCGCGCGCCCCCTACTCAATTCTTCTCTCTATTTCCTACGTTTTAGTATTACGCGCTTGGTATTTGCCTGTACGTATATGACACATAAACCATCGTATTTGAGTGCACAAGTCTGTGAAACATAAACTTCGCGCGTTTCCACGACCACTAGTAGAATGCACTGCTGTTGTCAGTCACAGTCAGCTTCAACTGCGGGCGCGAAAATTTATCGAGAAGTTGAGCTGGTATTTGGTAAACCTTGTTTCTTGCTTTTGACTCAAATGTGAATGTTCACAACACGCGCGTTTTCTTAAAACGCTTTTGCTCTTGCAGGGTTTGGCATCTGCTTCCGTTTCTCATCTCATCACTGAAGCAAAGCATCGAGCAATTATGTTGATTCGTGTCATCTTTGAAGCGGCATTTGGTTCCTGTCGCTGGTCGATTTTGGTTCCGTGTGCTCACAAACCAAGAGTGCAGCTATAGACGTACATGTACATATGTATGTAAACCCAACAGAAAAGCGAGTTGTTTAGTACAGCGACAAGTAGAGATTTGCATTACACGCCAAAGTATGTATTTTTAGCCCTGTTCAATTGTTTCTCCCCGTCCTATGATTTAACGTCCCGTTTGTTTTCGTTGTACATATGTAGCTGCTTTGTACAATAATGTCCATATGTACATATGTATAGATGTTCGGCGCAGACACCATGTTTCAGAAATGCCGGCAGAATGCTTTTATTGGATTTTCTTAGAAGAGTTAATCGAAATGAAATAGGGCTAAAAATACAAGCTTTGATTCCATATTAGTCATTTAGCTGCTGCAATATTGACGTGTCACACGAGCTTGTGTCAAGGTATGAGAATGTCGACTCAAGCAAAGCTTTGGTGAGTAACATGTCTGTCCGCTCTAACCCTTTGGCTGTTGGACATTCGTACTACAAATACAGTATATAAATGCTACGGTAGTGTGGTTAGGCACACACGAATGCATAATATTTGCGTTCTAGCCACGTGCCATGCATGCGCTGCGTCGGTATTTCCAAGCAACACTATAGTTGGCTTTGGCTGGTATGTGCATAAGTCTGCCCATCGAGCGCAGAAATAGAGTCGTCCTCAGATAAATTCGCAACAGCATTCCATTTATGATATGAACCACACCGGCAAGCGCATGGGAGGTACAATGTGTACTGTACTGTATGTGTATGTCGTTTCAAACGGCGTTCACTTGCCCGTTATAGTTACTGTGGCTGCCTTCATTTGTATCGACATTCGCATAGTATGTGTACCTAAAAATGCTATTGCCATAAATCCGTCGAAACGTTCAGCGCTCAAAGGTAAACAAACGAAAAAGCTTGTTGTTTCATTTTGTGCTGCAGGTTTTTTTGCACCCTAAAAGCATGGCAAACTGAGACACGTCTTGCATGAACATCAAGTTTTGGTGAATACCCATTTTAAGCCTTGTCATTGATCGAGCTGCTCATAGCCACTACTCACACTTTGTCTTAACTGCCATTAACTATATGAAGTGCGGTTGTGGCTTTGCAAAACCTGAAAGTGCAACACTGATGGCGGTGCAATCAAACGCGCACGATAACGCCATCGGACATCCGAAAAATAAAGCGTCGGTTTGCGTGCCTGAACACAGTGAAACACAGACAGCAGTATATGTAGCTACGTCAGTGACAAACGAGTGTTATTTGTCACCGTCATAGCATCGCGCACACTTTCCAACGATGACTGAAATTCGGTGGTACAGCGGTGTGTAGGTATGGATCCCGACACATTGCAAATTGTCTGTTCACAATTGTTGTTTGAGGACGAATCGGTTACCGCCGCTTCGGATGGTGAACACCCATGGCTGCGTTAATGGTGAACAAACCTGAACAAATAAGTTTCATAAATGCTTGAGAATAACGCATAAATTTACTTTCTGTATAATCCTATCCTGCTTTCTTTTCTGATTTATGGAACGATTCTTCCTCTGTTTATAGTTCGTGAAAACCACTTTTCTTTTCAAGCACCCATCATTGACATATACATACAGTATATACATACTTATGTTACTGTTACGTTATACGTTGTTGCCGGAAACAACTGCCCGGGGCGAACTGCTGGTGGTTGGCGCTGACAATAACAAACCTCGTGGCCGGATCACGAATGCACCACCAGCAGGCAACGGAAATAAACTTTCTCCGGACCTATGTACATACGGAGTACTCCACTCCGAAAATATATGTCTGTTTACTCCATTGGGCACACTCTCACACACACGCACACACCAACTTGTTTTGGTTCATGTGTTGGTCTGGTCTAGTCTCCGCAGCGCTACTGGTGTCAACGGTTGTGTCAAGTGCTGCCACCGCATGTCCGCTGGGCTCACTTGCGCTTGACTGCCCGCTATGTGCATGTGTATGTACACAGTAGTGGCTGGTTGCGTTCCATTGGTCTACTATACGTCTGTGTGCTCGCTGGCATAATGTGCACGCTGGTAGCAAGCAAGCAGTGCAGCACACGCAGGTCGAGAGAGAGTAATACTTGACCGACCGGGTTGGCACCAGTGTGTGCAATGTCAGCGACACCCAACAACACAGATCAATAATCAAGAAATTGCGCGCAACCCGTCCGTCCGTCTGTGTGTTTCTTTGCGCGCGTTGATAGACCGCCATGCAGACAACGATTCGCTTCTGTCCGTCGGCGCGCACTTGCGGATGGCTGTGTTCCGCGACTGTGAAATTGGGAGCAGCACAGAGTTGAGTTTAGTTTCGGGTGTGTGAGCAGTCATGCAAGATTGGAATAGAGCTGTGTAATGTATATGTATACCATGTATATGTAGATGGATACAGCCGGCTTGTTCTCTCAATGTCTCTGCACGAGGTATACCTCGGTACATACGCGTGTGCTCAAATGCACGTCTTTTGGCGCTGCGAGCGAGCGACGCGTTAGTTTCATTTTCACCAAGGGACCTCGCGCGCGCATGTGCCCCACACGCACACACAGTTAGGAACGACAACGCCTCTCTGTGTTTCAGCACCTGAAATACAGACTCTCTGCGCACACAGTGGCGCACACAAGCAAGACAGACCACGACTGTGTTCAGCGGGAGCTTGTTGTGCCACGATATGCAATCCAATCTAACGTGTGCATCGCGTCGTGCGAGTTTGCGCTTTTTGCAGATTTCTCAATGCTGCTCGTGCTGACTCGCTCTTGCTCGCAGCTCTATCGTGGCACGACATCCGTACCTTACCTATAGTATACCTCGGCACACTCATTTTGTTTGCCTGTTTGCGACACAAGATACGTCCGGACCAAAGTCACAGCCTTATATACATATAGTAGCTTTGAAATCTCATGCTGTTTATGGGTCCTGATTGGCTGGCTCTTATCGTGACTGTGGAAAGTAGTGAACTACACTTTGTTCAGAGTGTCAACGTGACCCTTTGTTAGCTTTCGCACAAATGACAACAAATTTTGTTTCTTCGCAGTTTCTAGTTTTTTTGCAGTTTTATCGCCTTTTCTCTGTGTTCTGCAATCCAGCTGCTGTGAAGGGTGCTCCAAAAGTACTTATGCTAATGTCGGCCGGGCCATACTCAGGAATAGGACCCTATAAAGCGCCAAAACACGCTGACAGAATGGACAAAGTGTCATTAGCATTCAAATCGTCGGTGTTTCCGTCGAGGGAGCAAGTTCCGTTTCTGCCATTGCACCGACCACGATAAAAGTATGGAGCTAAAACACTTGAGCAAACCACCGCTGCTGCTTGAAAGACTAGGAGCATGTGAGACCACCGAATTCAAACGCATGCACTCTCAGTTACTTTTTATGCGTGTATTCCGTTTTCTCTCAGAATGTTATGGCAGGTATACTTCATTGTTTTGGATTGTTTTCTGAAACTAGTCCAAATTGCAGGGAGTAACTGTAACTTCGCTGTGACTCAACTTCCGCATCATAAAGCCACAAAATAATTTTCCAATCCAATTTTTTTCAGATTTTCCCACAAGCACAGACATCGAAAGCGCGAGAAAACCATGTAATTCTTTCGTTCCACAAAGTGCCATATCGTCGCGACACTACAACGAACAGCGAAAGGCTCCGCGATCAAAAAAAGTTACAACACACGATCTTACTCGCTGCTGCGAACAAATCAATCAGCAATCAGACACTATTGCCATTCGGTCGCTGAATCATCATGTCCAAAGACCCACATTTCGCCGCTCCGTCCATGCACACGACCGAGACGCCGCCGGAGACCGAAACGATCGGCATCTGGTTCGGCTACATCCTCCAGGTGGTCTCATGGATCATCATCGTCGTCACGTTCCCGATCTCGATGTGCTTCTGTCTCAAAGTCATCAAGGAATACGAGAGGGTCGTCATATTCCGATTGGGTCGATTGGTCGACGGCGGGGCTCGCGGCCCCGGTATGATCTTCATTCTGCCCTGTGTCGACACCTACAGGAAGATCGATCTTCGGTTGGTGCTGGTTCGGTGCTGCTGTTTGTGCACACGCTTCCAACTTGTTTGCAAAAATATCCTGTTCTTATGAGGGGTATTTACCTTCACATTGAAGGTCATTTTAAGATTGTTTGAATAACATGTCATGTGCATACTGCACAGACACAAAATTAGCATTCGTAGCGCGTAGAGTGACGAAAAGAAGAAGTTATTGTGATAAAGTACAATAATCACAATGCTTGTTATATTTTCTGCTGAATGCGAATAGAATTTCTCCTTTGCAGTGTCGTCTCATACGCCGTTCCTCCACAAGAGATCCTGTCGAAAGACTCAGTGACGGTGTCTGTTGATGCTGTCGTCTACTTCCGAACGTCCGACCCGATTGCATCGGTCAACAACGTTGATGACGCCATCTACTCCACCAAGTTGCTGGTTCGTCATAAAAAAACTTCATTTTACAACCAGCATGATCATTAACCATACAGTAGGTTGAAAGTATGTATAGATCCTTGAAACGAACCTTGCGTTTCCAGTCCAGGATTTGTATGTAGCAAGAGCATGGCTGGGCAATTCGTGATGGAATCATATGTCTATCAAAAAAGCACTTGCAGGCCCAAACCACTCTGCGTAACGCATTGGGTATGAAAACACTGACCGAGATGTTGACAGAACGAGAGGCGATTGCCCAACTCACCGAGACCATTCTCGACGAGGGCACTGAACATTGGGGAATCAAGGTCTGTTTTTTTGGTTTTTATTTTCATTATTGTTCTGCTGCTTGCAGTTTGATTGTCTGAATCCATACTTGCCACAGGTGGAACGAGTGGAAGTGAAAGACATTCGATTGCCACAACAATTGACCAGGGCGATGGCTGCCGAAGCCGAGGCTGCACGTGAGGCGCGAGCCAAAGTCGTCGCAGCTGAGGGAGAGAAAAAGGTGAGCCACAGCATCTGGCCGTTTGGCACCTTCACACGATAAGTTGACCACAAAAGGATGGTACGGTCGTACAACCGTCTGAAACTCAAATTCTCAGTTAAGTCATGGTCGCCTATGTCGACAAAGGTTCTGGGCTTGATGCGATTAAAATTTGAGAAAAACCAACACGTTATGTATCTAAAATAACCCTCCAAGTACAGGTCATATTCAGACATTTAATCTTCGTTTGTACGTACTACATACATACCTACAGTATGTACGTGTATTAATTCCCGGGAATTATTTCCCAACAAATATTCGCTTTGTTTCCAGGCATCCCGCGGTCTGGCCGAAGCGGCGAAGGTGATCGGCGAGTCACCAGTGGCGCTGCAACTGCGTCATCTGCAGGCACTCAGTTCGATCGCGGCCGAGCACAATTCGACCATCGTATTCCCGGTTCCCGTCGACGTGCTTGGCGCCTTCATGCACGGCAAGAAGGACGACTAAACTTACATTATATCACACGCTGTTGTACATCCTGCTGCTGCAGACTGTGTACTCCTCCATAACACACATAGTGCTCTTTGATTGTTGTACCGTTCAGCCATTCAATCTGAACAGGGGTATATGCCACTCGATGATGCTCTGTCGGATGCTGTGTGGAATCAGAGTCCGAGATACAATATGTACATATAGAGTTTGATGTGGGATTGGAATCCATACAAGTGTTGCACCTACGGGGTATCGATCCCCGTACCTCACGGATATCAAGCGCTTGGCATTCGCCAGGTACGGGGATCGTTATCCCGCAGGCCCGCTACCTTGATATGCGGTTTTAACGCATAGGGCGAACTTAGGTTGAACACGGAAACCGGAACACGGAAATAATTTACATACAAACCAGTTTCGTGGATTTCCGTGCACGGAAATATTTCCGTCGCACGGAAATATTTCCGGTTTCCGTGTTCCGTGTTTTTTCATTTTCACGGAACACGGAAATATTTCCGTGTGAATAGTTGTTGCTGTCTGCGTCAACACGCGGGCTTTTGACGTCAGCACGCTGGCTTTTGTCATCATCACTGCAAAAGCATCGTTTGCGTGCCTGAATCATTGATGTGTTCCGTGGCACGGAAATATTTCCGCGTTCCGTGATTCTCCAAAACACTCACGGAACACGGAAATATTTCCGTGTTCCGGTTTCCGTGTTCAACCTAAGTCCGCCCATACAATTGAGTACAGTTTCTTCTGATTGCACAAATAGAAGCGTCGTGAAAGAGTGGACTTCCTCGTTCTTTCCTTGCAGTCTCTTGAATACAACACCAATTGATAAGCAAATGCACAAGACTACGTACCGCATGTATAATTCCTTGCTATAGTACTGTATAATTGCCTAGATTCACAACTGAAAGATACTCTTGACATTCACTTTCAAATTACTCCATTTTTTATGCGGTTTTCCTTGTTTCTGAAAGCTGTATCTAGGTTCCCCAATTGGTATGTAGAATGTGCCAGCAGAGAGACCCGCAGTATTTCACTAAACCTGGTAATGTAAGAGAATTGTTTACTCCAACTATTTGACTTTTGTGCTGCCGGTCCCATCGCATCGACTGTGTCGCTCTGACCAGCGCTGTTCCGGCATTTTATTCAAACTTGCATGCCAAAATCTTGCTGAAACTTATGTTTTCTGTAAGCTTTCTGCTCGTTGTGATTTCACTCGCCGAATGATGTTAAAATATTCCTCAGTGAAATGGCCACACCATCTGCATCTGTAATCTCACAGAAGTTTTTTTTGAAAGTGGTGTTTTTGATGTATAATGTGTCACTGTTATTGTACCATGTCTATGAATGTGTGTATTTGTACGTGTACAGAAGATTGAACCAGAGAATGAATTGAATTGAATGATTTACTGCCTGCTACATAGAAACAACGGTGGATTTATTTATACCCGTTGCATACAAGGATCATTGGATTTACTGTGTGCGAAAATTGACGGTAGAACGGTTAAAATGTGTGCACCATTGATATTATTTTTGCCATTTCGTACGTCAACAAACAACCATTAAATGTCACAGTCAGTTTGCTTCGCCAAAGCCCTTTTTTGAGAATCTTTTTCCCTGTAAACTGAAGCTTAAATTAATTAAATTTTGGCGATGCAAGTCAGCAAGAAACATTGATTGTTATTTTGCATTTCCGTTTTTTATTTTCACAATTTTGTATTCATTGGAATGTGATATGCGCACACACACTGTAGCAAATAAAAGTCTACAACTGTTTTGAGCTGGTTCGTGATGAGTTACCGCACCGATCAGACGCGTTAAAGCTGCTGGTTAACAACCCTTCGACCGCGCTTGATCTTGGGGGGTAGTATATATCTATAAACAAAGTTTGGGCATCGTGTTACTCGACCCTAATTTGGCAAACCGATTGGTAGCTTCCTGATGTTTCACGGCCACGTTGAAATTTGCCCCTTGTGAAAAAAAACGAAAAAATTTGAAACGCTGCTGTGACATGAATAGGCTGTTTCAAAGTTTCACACTAGAGTGACAGCAACCTTCAACATTGTGCCGAAAACCGCAATGCACAATAGCTATTGAAACGTCCGCATTGTTGAATAAAAAAGTAAAAGGTTTCAGAAACCTGGCCATTTTTTGTTAGGATTTTCTACTCGTATAATTTTAAGCATCTGTGGTGAATGAAATAAGTTGTCAATTACAAATAAAATTCCTCTAATTATCAAGTTTTTTGTTTGTGCTCCCCAGTTTTCAAAACCCTACACAGCTCACACAATGTTTACCACAACATGCGCAAGGCAGCCATTCCACAGCGCACACACACAACAAAGCTTGCCAGCTGAAACATTGCTGTGTTGTCGCTGTGCCGGCTATGCGTTGTCGTTGTGTGTGCGCTGTGGAATGGCTGCCTTGCGCATGTTGTGGTAACCATTGTGTGAGCTGTGTACGGTTTTGAAAACTGGGGAGCACAAACAAAAATCTTGATAATTAGAGGATTTTTATTTGTAATTGACAACTTATTTCATTCACCACAGATGCTTAAAATTGTACGAGTAGAAAATCCTAACAAAAAATGGCCAGGTTTCTGAAACCTTTTACTTTTTTATTCAACAATGCGGACGTTTCAATAGCTATTGTGCATTGCGGTTTTCGGCACACTGTTGGTGGTTGCTGTCACTCACTCCAGTGTCAAACTTTGAAACAGCCTAGTCGTGTCACAGCAGCATTTCAAATTTTTTCGGTCATTTTCACCAGGGGCAAACTTCAACGTGGCCGTGAAACATCAGGAAGCAACCAATCGGTTCTCCAGATTAGGGTCGAGTAACACGATGTCCAAACTTTGTTAAAATATACTACCCCCAAGATCAAGCGCGGTCGAAGGGTTGTTAACCAGCACCTTTAAGCAGATCTATGAAGGCAGAGTACACCTATGTGACATTAGTACCGCTTGTGCCCCTCGTTCTGAGAATCAAAACAGAACACCAAGCTTAATAATTCATTGCAATGGTCACAATTTACCTCGATTCGAATCCGCACAGGGGTATTAACAAGCCCAAGTACGATTGCGAACGGCAAATAATGCACATGAATTCATAACATATTACATTCCGTTCTTCGTCAATATAAACGATGAAACATGCGTCCACATTGGAACACAGGGACGTTATGCGTACCTGTCCGTACGCGAGTTTGTGAAACCCTAACCATCTGTAAATAAAGCGATCGTGTCACCAAGTGCTACCGAAGCACAAACATGCAGCAGAATGAAATATACGACGTATTTGTTCTGGGAGCATCCAACCACAGGTATGTACAGTAGCCAGTTGCGCAACTGTAAACAATAACATGCCCCAATATAATGCACATATGTACGCTGGGAACGCTAAAGAGCTTCACAACGACTGTACTGTGTGCAACATCGTTTTAAATGGCTATTGGACTTTTAACGTTTAAATTTTTCGGTTTATGTATGTATTCAACGTCAAGTGGTCCAATCACTCGGCAATTCATTTTGTAGAGCCGTCAACTCACTGTGAGTGCCAGGTATTATCACTCGGGGTAGCTGTGAGTTGACGAAGTGATTTGACCACTGCAATATTGGCCAATTGTTCACCGAAAGCAAGCTCTCTCGACCAAATCGTCAGTCAAGTACAACATGCATGCAGTTGATGACCGATCCCTCCTCAACACACCGTCATTTCCTGAGAGCCACACGCGCAGTATAGTGAGACCCGACGTTATGCATATTCTCTCCACATTTCATACTTGCAAGTCGACAAACAATATCGCAATCAAGGCGTCACGAAAGCAGGACAGTCAGATCCTTATGGTAATCCATATACTTTAGATGTGTGTGATTGACTGCTGAAGGCCACAGGGTGTTCATGTGTACTTCCACTTTCTTGAAACAAGCGCACGAATGAAGCCGGCTTGTTCCTTGTGTCCGTGTGCCTTCCACACATAATTTTCAATAGACGGCTTAAGGACGCACATTCACTGACGGAGCGGAGTACAAATTATACACCTACTACGACTACGATGAACCGTTACAGTCATATATATGTTACTGCGTTTTCAAATGCGGCCACACATTCACGCGTCAGTTGTGAATTGAAATTAGGCCAACAATTTTTGTTGCGCACGTAATTATTGCTGTCACCAATGTGCGGCCCAGCGACTGTCGAAAACGCTGAATGCGGTTTTCTTTCCAAATTCAGGGCAGAGGACACCAACGCAAGTACTTGTCTGGCAGCAGTCTAACCGTTTTCATAAGTTGTTTTATTCTCAGGCATTTGCTAGCAGTCCAACAATGTCCGACAGTCGATTGTTTGCCCAGTGGCTATTCTCTGTCTTGATGAACTCATATGCTCGTCAGCCCACAAAAGCGGTCAGCGTACGCTCAAAATTAAAAATATCTTCATTTTTGTGAATAACGTCGCTCAAGAGCAGCACAAATGCGTCATTGAAGTGCCCAAGCATCACTCTACCATTGCCTTGTTCGTCTTTTCAATAAGCCCGGCTTCATTGCTCCAGTCAGCCACAGACCGCTATAAGTGTGTGACGCGAGATTTCGTGGTCTTTGGTTGTCAAGATGCTATGTACTTTGACATTCCAGTCATGCTGTGCGATGTTGCTATCAAATTAGCGCCATGTTACCAATCTGTTCAGGGATTCTTAAAGCTAATTTCGTAAATACTACGTCATAGCCTGACTCTCCTCTACTGTTCTATTCGGTAGCGGACTTCTAAATTTCCCGACTTGACCCACTCTCCAGTGCGGTATAGACACCATGAAGGCAGAGCTGTTATGCGATTGGCCAACCATACGATCGATTCCCTCGCATCAGTGATGTAATATCATACAGATGTTCGATATGCTCGTTTTCCGTTTTGGATTATGACTCTGCTTTCTTCAAGTGCAAGCAGCAGCGGAAATCTTAATGCCGACTGCAAATTTGCGCGCATCCGTTGCGTTCAAGGTATTGAGTTACTGCTGGTCAACGCTAAAGCAGATGGTATGCCGCACGACAGAAAACTGCGGAATTGCAGTGTGGCTCGATACCGTGAGTTCACCAGGCCATGAAGCAGAGAGCAGAGTCCATCCCTCTGCCCACCCATCATCATGCCGCTAAGCTGAGATTATGGTTTATGTGCGCATTGAATTTGGTAATCACATGGTGGTTTGAAATCGAGTTCTGGTTCACTCGTGCTCTAATTATGAAGAACAAGAACCTCTGTATGAAGTGTCCGCCACGGTGTTTTCGATCAGACATGCATACATAGGTGTGCTTTGAATACGGTCTGAATAAGCTTGCGATTTACACCCAGTAGGTATTGTATGCACCTGAGCAAACCGGCCAGCCTCTGTAGTAAAAAGCCTCTTTTGACCAACCCATTAGAGGAAGCAAGTTCCTAATTAAAAGTTACAGGCTGCTGTTAATGTATACATTAACTTCCAAGCCGCAACACAACTTCTGCTGACCATGCGTGGCGCCCATGAATACACGGCACTATCAACCTTCTTGCGCTTCTAGTTCAGTTGGTGTATGTATATGTTAATCTCAGCTGTGCTCATGGGTTGTTTTGCCTTTTTCGTCTATGCGGTTCTTATTTTTAGCCTCAAGGCATTATTATTTGAGGTGTCCCACGTCAATAGCCTGAACTTCCCACTAAAGTCTTGCTTCGAGCGCCGTATTAACTTATAACCTTAACAAATCACTCTGTGTTTCACCAGAATAGGCGCTGAAGAAAGTCTTTTTGCTCACCGTGCTTCATAATTTTTACTGTAACCAGTATGCACAAAATATGTATGTACGTAAATTATTCTTGGCTCCCGGATGCAAATCGCCTAGGATGAATTTTCAGGTTACCTTCGTCAGCTTGCATAACCTTTTGCAGTCAGAAACAAACACATAAGTGTTTTTATTCTCCAAATTTTCACGCTTCAAAACTGCTCCGTTCAGTTGCCATTCACAGTGGCATATGCAGAGCAAGCGCGCTTGTTGAAGTCGTACAGTAAGTATTGTTGTTGCGTTGCAAATTTCATTCGAATCGTACATGACGGAATCCCGATGGAGCTTCGTACCAAACTTACGCTCAATTTCATAACCGAGATTAGCCGTGCGACGTCTTGAATAAGCATGGTAAAAGTTATGTATTACGTAGTGCTGCATAACAAACACGTAGATGTGAGATGGGAACGGGTTTGATTTTGACATGGCATTCAAATGTGTTTGTGCATTACACACCACCGTGAAGCATCAGCCAGCCAGTGTTGTACAATGGCAGGCAAGCCCACAAGGGTGCTGGCACTATAGCTTGATGTTTCGCGGACAGATGCATTTTATAAACATAATTTTTATCCGAAGTCAAAGTCAACACCAAGTCAAACCCAACCCCCAGTCCGGATGCCAGCAAAGTGCGTACCGCCCATAGTGATAATCTTCTGTCGCTTTCGTCTAATGATCAGGCTTGGCGCCAGGCGGCCGTGCGTTTCTGCAAATCTCAATGGAAAGCGGCAAAAATGACTTGTTAGCGGCGACGGGCACGATGCTAAATCTAATCCCATGCCTTGGTCAGTGGTCCATGAATAGTTGCGCTGAGGAAACACCGCCATGCTGTACCGATCGTAGTGTGGCTTATTACCTGCACTAGGTACATACATGGTTAATGTGTTTATCCGGTCCGTGAGTGAATATAAACCAGCTTAACATACAACACCTAAATTTTGGCAACGCTTGTTTCTTCAGTTTCAAACAAAGCCCAAGTTTTATGTAGTTTTGGCTAATTTCATAAAGTCGTCCATGGTCCATTTCAGCGACCTTTGTGCGTGTTTTTGTATGATTATGCTGGTACCAGATACGGATGCATTTAGCGACACGCACGCGAACACCGTACTTCTGCCCTCTCAGCATTGCGACAAAGGGTGACAGGCCAAAGTTATGATCTGTTTTCTCACGTGTTCACCACACTGTCCTTATGATATTCATATTACAAAACCTTGGTTACGAGGCAGTTAGGCCGAAATGATATGGTCATGGACAGCTATTGTGGCAATCTTGCACCTCTGGCAAACCCAAGGGTCAAGCCAAACCAACAACACTATACTATGTATGTACTTCATGGTACTGTGTATTCCGTCGTGTTGTCTTCGAATGCCCCGTATCTGCGGAAAGACTCGCCGTTAGCTGTGGACAAGCAACAGGAACGGCCTGCCATTGAAAAAAGTGTGCTGTTGCTTTTAGGCCGCATTCACAATGCAAGCGGATTAGCGGATTAGCGGATTAGCGGGCGAGATGCGCACGCTTTTGCATTCACAATGCAAAAAGCGGATTAGCGGGTTAGCGGATTAGCGGGCGAGCAACTTTTCACACCCGCTAATCCGCTAATCCGCTGCACGCGTGTGCATTCACAATGCAAAGCGGATTAGCCTGTTAGCGGATTAGCGGGTCCGCTAATCCGCTTTTCTCGATTAGAACTGGTTCTATTTTTTTGCGGATTAGCACCGGAGGCGCACGTTCAGAAGTTTATTATTTGCCTTCAAAACATTTTCAGAGCATGAAAAAAGTGTATACATGAGCAGCTTAACCACCTGCGTTCATTGGAAACGTTTTTGTTGCAGTTTGATGTTTGGAAAAGAGATTTTTACAACGTATGGTATCATTATCGCGTTCAGTTTCGACTCTACACGACATGGTTGCAAAATGCTGTATTGCAAAATGTGCTTGATGTTTTTTCCGACGGGCTTTGCATCGTGGCGAAAGTAAAGCCAGCCAGCCAGCCACTGAAGAAATACATAACTTGCATTGAACAATCAATGCGAGAATGCAATTCAACTCATTCACATTTTTGCCACAGCGGCCAACTATGTATTTTTACACGGTTTCATATGGAAACAAAAAAACTGAAAAAATAATGTCCATGGGCGGTGTCGTACACGCGCCTTATCATTCAGCAGGCCAGCGCGCTACCGCTGCGCTTCGCTGCTCTGCATCGATCATGCCATAAAGTGAGTGATAAACCTAGCAGCATCCTGTAAACTGCAAGTTGTGTTGCGCTAAACGAGACAGTGCAGTGCTTATGATATCACACACGCGAATGTTTGCTCGTGCATAAACACTACGTCCTGAGGCTCGTGTGGTTTTTTTGGCTAATGTTACAATGGTCAACTCAAGTGGTCAAATCACTTCGTCAACTCACAGCAGTCCCAAATAAATGCGAGAAATAATACATGGCATTCGGGGTGAGTTGACGAATCTACATTGTAAGTTGACAAAGTGATTCGACCACTTGAGTTGACCACTCTAATATACGCCTATGTGCTATTCGTGCTATTTTCGTGATCGGTGTTCCTATATTTCTGTTTATTGGTTGGAAATGCTGCAATCCAATGAAACATTTAGAATAACAACATTTGATTGATTTGAAGCATGTAATTTGCCATTTGTTGAACAAACAAAGACATAAACAACAAAATTTTAAAGTAAATCTACTTTTTCACCTAAACTCGGACAACGTGCATTGTGAGCGCAAACACTTTTTGCGGATTAGCGGATTAGCGGGTTAGCGGATTAGCAGGTCTCCAATTAGATGACCCGCTAATCCGCTTTTTCAATTTCCATTGTGAATGCAAAAGCGTGCGCGAAAAGCGGGCCCGCTAATCCGCAACCCGCTAATCCGCTAATCCGCTAACCCGCTAATCCGCTGCATTGTGAATGCGGCCTTATGCTTCAGACGATTATAATTAGAGCACAGTGCATTGTGATTGTTGCTTGCCCTCCGACATCATCAGTCTACGCGGTCACGCAACCACAACTACTTAACCACACACGTGGGTTTCCTGTTCCCTGTCTCATGTGTGAAACAGTTCATTTTTCTGCTGCTTGCATTTTCATGCTGTGCGATTTGTCAATTTGTATACGAAGTGTTCCGCTTTTTGGCGTCGTGAAGTATGATCCGTCCCGGTTGCGAAATTCTGATATGTATAGGTCTGTGGAATGCACCGAAGTTTTCCGCAAAAATTTCGATGCAAGTGTACGTTTCTTTCCTGGGTCGGGCGAATGTGCTGCGCTCTAAAACGTGAAAAAATGCCTGCCTTGATGTTGAGGAGAAGGGATTGATATGACACCACGACGTACCTAAGGAACATACTAAAAATACATTCATTTTCGGCTCCAAAAACAAACAGGTACTATATACATACTACCTTCGTGTACAAGTCGAAAATTAAGTGCGCTCCATTCCTTACGCTGAACAAATGAGCACTTCGCTTTGATATCCATGTTCGTTTTTTTCATGGTACAATGTATGTATGTACCGTATGGCTGCGGGCCTTTTTGAGTTACAACAGCAATCAATCAAACACACCGCAGCTTATATAGCAGACCATTGGTGTCTTGGCGCTCGTTGAACGAGTACCAGTCAGCTTTCCGTTTATTTAACGAGTGTGATCAGTGTACGAGCATTGCAATTTCAGGCCCAGAACCAAAACAACAGACCAAATTTTAATAACTGCAGTAATTACAATGACCACGGGACAATCACGTTGGCGGAACCCAAAATGTATGAGTGACCAAAATCAGCATCAGTGATGAGCTCAAAGAAGGAGGGAGGTCGGATCGAGCCACAATGGGTGACCCCATCGACGCACGCCGACGCACCGCCCGAGACCGAAACGGTCGGACTTTGGTTCGGCTTCATCCTGACCGTACTTTCCTGGATGATTGTGATCGTCACGTTCCCGTTCTCAATGTGCTTCTGTCTCAAAGTCATCAAGGAATACGAGAGGGTCGTCATATTCCGATTGGGTCGACTCATGGTCGGCGGGGCACGTGGGCCGGGTATGATCTTCATTCTGCCCTGTATTGACACGTACAGGAAGATCGATCTTCGGTTAGTTGGAGTTGATGACTTGTGTATCCGTTGAGGCCACTTCACGTAGCAAGACACGTGTTTATGCAAACTAAAAGTCTCAAGTGAAAGTTTTGATTCGTTAGCGACGTGATTTGATGTCTACCAGAGACGTTGTTTGAAGGACATTGAACGACAACAGTCTGTTCCTTTGCAGTGTCGTCTCATACGCCGTTCCTCCACAAGAGATCCTGTCGAAAGACTCAGTGACGGTGTCTGTTGATGCTGTCGTCTACTTCCGAACGTCCGACCCGATTGCCGCTGTGAACAATGTGGACGATGCGATCTATTCAACCAAACTGCTGGTTGGCATTCGTTCTACTTGTTTTAATTTCCGCTGTCTTCCGTATGGAAAATGGCCTGGCAAGGGCAGCTCGACGATCTGAGCGAATGAAAGACACAATTTGATCCCACAAGACAGTTTACGAATCATCCAGGCCCAAACCACTCTGCGTAACGCATTGGGTATGAAAACACTGACCGAGATGTTGACAGAACGAGAAGCGATCGCCCAACTCACCGAGACCATTCTCGACGAGGGCACTGAACATTGGGGTGTCAAAGTGAGTGACATTGTTGAGGTTTTGCTTTGACCGAGTATTTGCAGCAGACTATTAAAAAGTCAATAGTTTTATTGTTTTCAGGTGGAACGAGTGGAAGTGAAAGACATTCGATTGCCACAACAATTGACCAGGGCGATGGCTGCCGAAGCCGAGGCTGCACGTGAGGCGCGAGCCAAAGTCGTCGCAGCTGAGGGAGAACAGAAAGTGCGTGTGGCAATCCAATGTGTACATACTAGTTTTGAACGATGGAATACGGAACCTTGCGCATATGAAATACGATACCACTTTCTGAACACTATGTTTCGTTCATAAACCATAACCTATTTACTTCCCAACAGAGATTTAGCGCTTGATGAATATTCTTTAGTAAAGGGACAACACTCCATTAGCAAAACAAACCTCAATAGTTCCCTGAGATGCCGTTTCGTGCCGCACACTGTGCCACAAATCATTTATAACCCCTTTCTGCAGGCATCGCGCGGTCTTCGCGAGGCAGCCGAGGTGATCGGTCAGTCCCCAGTCGCCCTCCAACTGCGTCATCTACAGGCGCTCAGCTCCATCGCTGCCGAACACAATTCAACAATTATATTCCCGGTGCCGGTTGACGTGTTGGGCGCGTTTATGAACACTTCAGCCACCAAGAAGACAGAATGACCAGCCGCAGGCTGGACACGTGACACTACAGGAAGCAGCTGTATTGTGATGGTGACCACAAGCAACAATTGCGCGCGCTACTCTCTTGTGTAATATGAAACTGACTTTTGTTATTCTGTCCCTCATAAAAATCTCCATACCAAATGGTAGCCGTGAAGAACATCAGCAGTTGCCCATGGCTATGGCTGCTTTTCCGTTTGACCAACACGTTGGGATAATGACCGGAAGTTTTAGTGTGACCCACTCCGGTTCGGTTCAGTAAAATTTGAGAGCTGCACACTGCTTTATTTCATTATCATACTGATCTTTCTATATGGTTTTGGTGTTCTGGCTTGTACTGTATGCGTATATCTCATTTTGATCGCATTTTCGACTTTCAAAACAGGGTCTATGAGTTGCACTCGGTCGATGTGCATCGCAACTTCGTTCCAAAATCGCCATGCAGTCAGCTCATGTGACAGTGAACCAGAATGGGTTGCCGAAAAGTCTGACAAAGCTTGCTCCAAATTAGGCGGCTTTGGTTTTGCTTCGAGAGGTGCGATAGGCAACCTTTGGCTGATACATTGCCATATTGTCTTGTATACATACTATAAGACCACTGATTGCTGGTGTTTTTCTGTTTTTTTTCCAATATACTGATACCCGTTTTGTGCTTTTTGAGTGAATAATCTCATTTGTATAGATTTCTGGTCGACCATAAGTAACCGACGGAATAAACGTCCATCTAAATATACTGGGTGTGTGTCTGTGTCATGTCACGCCACGGAAAGTTGCCAAAATATGACTGTTGGTCGATTTCGTTGTTTGCTGACTCACATGACTCTGAGCTGCATATGAAATGTTGCGCAAACATTATGAATTGACGCAGACTAAACAGTGCGAGGTTATATTGGTCGCACAATGACTTTATAAGAATTGGTCAAATTTTTTTCCTGAATCGCAAAGCAGGCTAGTGACGGGGCAATGACGTTGCGTTGCGTGATCACACACAAAACACGTAGTAAAGAGAATGTTTCAGACCTGCGGCGCCGTGGTTGATCTGCTAGATTATTTTCAGCTGAAAATGTTTTGTGAGAATCACAAATAGCACAGTGGTTAAGAGTGACTGAACGTGAAAATCAGGATTGATTTTGATGAATTCTTATATGGTCATTGTGCGACCAATAGAAAAGAATCACCGCGCTCTGACGTACAATGCAGCTGCATATCACACTGCTGCGCAAACCGTTTCTGTGATAAGGAGAAAAACGGTGCGGCCTTATGCGTCTGGTCGACTGGTTTGTTTTTTGGCGAAAGCTTCCCGCTTTCATTTCAGCAGACACAACTATACAGTATTTCCACCGTATTTTTTTATCTCGAAATACAAACAGAAAAAACAATGACAATCGGACATCACGGAGGTCACCACCACGCGCATCATCATGCACATCACATGGCTGGCATGCACCACGGTGAGTGGGATATACTGATTTTGGAATGCGACATTCTACAGTCCTTTTTCTGAATCTACGTACAGTATTAGCGTATTAGAATGGCTCGTGAACCGTCGAGCGTTTTGATGCATTCTGTTCTTGCACCCGGAAAGCACATACTCTAAATCGAGTTTAGCGGTGCCGACAGAACGATGCACACGCCAATGTACATGCCAAGGAGTTTCACGCCAGAAAATGAAACATCACCAATGTGATGGTCACACTTCAGCGCATCACCACAACATGCACCATCATCATCACATGATGCACCATAACAATTTCCATCACGGAGTCGGTATGCATCACCATCGAAGGCACCGAGCATTCGGAGGGTCCTACATTGTCTTCCCGGGCGCCGTGCGCGCCAGTCCCGAGTACTACAAGGACAAAGCGTGCGTTTGAAATCCTGATAGGTGTTTCGTTGCATTTTTATGGATGTACAATGACGATACAAACCATGAGGAGAAATTTATAAGACAACATTCTTGACCATGCTTTCAGAAAGTACATCAAACGAGGAGTCATAATCGTTGGCGTGCTCGGCGCAGCTTGCGTTTTGCTTGGTGTGCTGCTGCTGGCGATTCTGGGCTCACAAGGAAACACTACGTAGGTTTTTCAATGAGAAACGCTGTCTTTATACTTTTCGGTTTGAGGGGCTGCGAGCTTTAGTAGCTTGTGCTACCAAACGCACAATTTTAATTTCAGCATGTTCGTCGGCATTCCATTCCTGTTCCTCGGCGTCTTTCTACTTCTCGCGTCAAGCATGATCTACCTGTCGTATCGTGCTGCAATGTCGTTCAACGGCATACCTTCCACAACGACCGTACCTGGAAACAGTGTGCCACCCGGGGCTGTGGTGCCTCCACCACCGGGCGCCACCGTCAGCGGTAACCCGCAACCGAGCGCACCGCCGCCTATTGGGTTCTCCATGATGGCTCCCTCCGTTTCAGATCAAACGATTTCAACCATGTCAGTTTCCGGAACGTACCATACTGTATGTTCTGTTTGCTTATGGGCACTAAATATAACATGATGTATAGTTTCAGTGGATATCACGACACAACGTTCGCCAGCGCTGTTGCACCACCGCCGAACTACAACGAAGCTGTGAAATCCTAAAAGAGACCTTTTTGTAACATTTACCAGCAGAAGGCGACGTGTTTATACAGTATGTATTACTATGTGAGATACAACATACATACGTATACCTTGTATCATTTGGTCATTGTGTATGTTTTTGTTCAATGTGCTTCAAAATCTGATAAGAAAGGTCCTGTGCGTGTGGTTCGCAGTCGTATGCATTTTATGAGTTGCTGATAGGGTAAACACCACAGCACGCATCAACTAAAACTAAACATCATCACACGTTCAGCTACTTGTGCTATTTTCTGGAACGAATGTACATACGAGGAACAGAAGTGCCAAACATCCCAATAAATAATAAAAAGTGTAATTACACACGCACATAATGGCGCACCATGGACACCGACATCACGTGCGTCACCATCGGCGCCATCTACGAATCAGACATGAGTATCTCACCGCGTTCCCGGGAGTCGCTCGAATGGTACCGCAATCGTATCGAAGTCGCGCGTGAGTATGACAGTACATGAATGACAGGTTCTGGGAATTCAGTCCTCACAAATTCCTGCCTGTGTCCCGGCCATTCCAGACTAATTGCACCCGTGCAGAATCAATCAGCCTTTTTTGCAGCCGTCATCTGAAGTGCGGCGTGATTTGTATCGGGTCGTTTGCAACGGTATTCATCCTGGCTGGATCACTGCTGCTCGGATTTCTGACTGGCAGCAGAAGGTATGTAGCCATTGGGGACACTTTTTGCATCCTTCTGCTTTCCAAGTCTCTATCTGCGACCATATCCGTTTCGATTTCAGCATGTTCGCCGGCATTCCGTTCATCGTGCTTGGCGCATTCCTCGTCATCGTCACGTGTATGATGTTCTGCTCGTACAAAGTGGCGATGCGCTACAAGACAATGGGTGTGACCGAGATGGGCCATGATTATGGCACAATTGTACTGTCGCCACCTGCCGGCCCTGCAGTCGGTCCGGCGTTCAGTGGCAGTCACCCAGTGCCACCGCCGCCAAATTGGACAACTCTGCCAAGCGCACCGCCAATCGAACAAACAATGCCACCAGCGTACGTTGGGCTTGGAATAGAAACCGAAGTAATTTTTGTCAGCTCGATCCGATCCTAACGATGGAACTACGCTCATCCATTTCGTCTCGTGTTCAATATTTAGAATGGGCACATTTGCCATTGATGATGGCAGACCAGCACAACATAAGACAGCCGGTGTGACACCGAATTGGGAATACGCAACCGAGCTTATTTGTTTGATGGCATCGTATGTGCAATACGGTTTCTTGACGGATTATTTCATTCAATCTTTCAGAACCTACACCGTTCCACCACCGTCCTATGACGAAGTTACACGAGGTTGAGTCAAAAGATATCAATGGATGTCCCTTCGTATTGTGATGTCAGACCTCACTTTGAACGTTTCTGCCATATTTTTGCCTTTGCTGTGTACATAACGGTGCATTGTATTCGTTTATCGATGACTAAAGGCACAGAAATCGGAGAGCAACCACAGGTGGTTTTGTGACGAATTGCACGTGCATAGTGTTAGTCTCCGCTTTGCGTTCGCATGCACGCCTGTGTCCTTATGGCGGCACCCCAATGTAGCCTGATATTCACACCAGACGTCATGTCGTAATGTAGCGGTTCTGCCCTCGCTATATGCACAGATGTGACGAAACTCTGTTTATGAGTTTGCACGGAGTGATTTTACAGGCCAGGAATAAGATTTGCTGGTGGGGCTTTTTGGAGGCAAATTTGCCAGAGGCGTTCGCACTGATGAGCCCTGGCGCCTCGGTCTGTCTGCGAAAGCAGGGCGAAATAGACCAAACGTTATTGCACTCAGTAAGCAGAAAAAGAAAAAGGGACCAACAACCAGAGAAAGAAAAAAAACCCACCCCCAAAAAAACAAAAACCCCCAAACACAACGCACATACGCACATTATTTTGAGACAAGCCGTAGTGGAAGGTCAGATCCCTCTCAAAGCTTCCCTTTCCGTTCGCATGGTTGTCCCATTTTTTGGCAGTTTGTCAAATGAAATCAACGTACCTAGACCTAAACACAGACTTTCAACACAGCAACCACCAGGGACACATCATCAGGATCATGTTGGATTTAGGCGTTACACTGCATCATCACAACCATGGACCGAGTGCAACACACCACCAAAAGCAACCAAGTAATCGGCCAAACATGCAACCTACAACACATACATACCTGCCCAATGGCAAAACTATTTACGTAACTTGCATAAGCTCAAGCAGAACTGTCGGCAGGGCGTCCTCGTTGCAGTTCGTTGCTAGTCTGTTTTGCAGATTGTATGTAACAACTGCATTCAGGACTGCAACTACACAAAACATTCGGCAAACGGCACTTGAGCATCCTACACACATTAACGTTAATTATCGCGTGCGTAAGTCGCGCATTGCACGTGAAGACAGGGTTGGGCAAAAAAATTTTTTAAATTTTTCGGGGGAACAAAATGTTCTGCATAAAACATGCAAAAATGGCCTTTTTGGACGTTATTTTTTGTCATTTTTTCCCTCGGGTCGAAACATTTTCTTCGCAAAATCACTTTTGGGGTATGTATTTGGTACCTGTAAGATGCACCAAATGATGTTAATATACCTTCCCGTGATACATGAGACGCAGTATGCATGTACCTACATGGCACTTCGATGTCATACCTGATCGGGTCGGTCGTATACGACTGGTTCCGACAAGTACCTATTTCTGCAGCTTATATTTTCAATTCTGTGTGGTTTATGACTGAATCTTGCTTATTCGACCACAAACTGTTGTTGTCTGATACCACAGAGCAGCAATCATCGGGCCATATCAAACAAAGACTGTTGGATCGCACCGAAGTGACGTAAACACCCTTCATAAGTGCGATGCAAACCAAGTGACAAAAGTGACGACAATTAAAGTTGCAATTTTTCGCGTTTTCGCGCGTTTTTTTAAGGCAAATTTGGTAAAATTTCCCCGAATCTGGGACTTAAAAAAATTTTTTTAAAAACAATTTAAAAAAAAACTTGTCTAAAATTTTTTCCAACTCTGCGTGAAGATGAGTCAGAGAGATATTCAAAGGCCTGAAGGGATATGTAATGTATTCTATATAGGTCCATTGTGTCTAACAAGCAGGTGTTTTACGATTCTCTTTTGTGGTACAAGGCTCCCAAGTGTGTATTTCTTTGGTACTACAGGAAAAACATGCACGCGAGTTATACCTAAGTACATAGATGTTCAAGACCTACTGTAACCATGCTGAAGAATTCATCGAGTCATGTTGTTGGTGCTGGAGCTCAATGCGTATTGAGGGGAGGTTCATCGTCTGATTAAAAATAATCACAGTTGTACAAAGTTCACCGTTGAGTCACCGTCTGTGGCCTCTTCTTCTGCCCGCAGTGTGTTTGAGCAAGATCACTTCTTCTGATATCCACTTCTCATTATTCAGCGATTGCAATGATGGTGATTTCCTGCAATGATGTCGTACTCGCTCCAATTGGCGTGAAACATCACGAATCAAAAGAGCGGGAGCAGACGACCAGCCGACCCGCTCCACTAGCGCGACGTCGGCGAGCACAAAGTTGTGGGCCGCTTCATGGGGCATCACCGAGAGATAAACACCCTGTCATCCTAACCCCGTTGATTGTACCCACGCCACCACCAGAGCGAATCAATAAATCCTTGTTGAACAAGTCGATTATGTCGATCCAACGACCGATCACAAATAAGCGATCGATTTCCTGTCTCAAACACACGGCCAGCGTTGGGACGCTGCTGAAACGACCTCCTTGGCTGTTGGACACTAAGGACAAACACCAAAGTGACGAAATGTTGTGGCTGCAGCAATATGGAGACAATGTTAATATGATTATTTTGATCGTCTTGTCCCAAACTGATTTGTTTTAAAACTTACAGTACGATATTCTGTCAGACATGCAATTGCGTACAGACATTATGCGTAATTTGGCACGAAGCTACATAGGTAAACAGGACTGCAACAGCGCAGCTCGACGTGACCCGCACCCATCTTTCTCAGCAGCAAGTATGCTCCTTGACATACTGTAGTTTGATGCGATGCGCTGCGATGTTTAAATGCCGTCAAACGTGCCTGCAGCCAAGTAACCCCCAATATTAGGTTCCCATGACATTTTGCTTCATTTCGTTCCAGCTGCGAATTCGTCTCCCCCCGTTGTCACGCGGTTCGCTGACCACAACCGATCGTCAGCCAATCAGCGACGAGCAACGATCAAGCCAGAAACCGCTGACCGCATTTGAGTTTCTCAAGATTGACGTGGGCCAGAAGGAAGCTCAATGAACTTACAAAATGTACAACGAACGAGCACTGATGTACCATTGTACAGATGTACAGATTTTGTTTTCCACTCGGATGTGTAATACCTACCCTACATACATAAAATACGTTTCACAACCCTAGCCTATGTTATGCCATATCACAAAACTTACATGACGACCAATTTATTCTTTTTTGTTTCGTTTTGCTTGTGTGCTTGGTGTAAACACGCTAAGTTCGAGTATTGTAGTTTTGACAGTACGTGAAATAACAAGGGCAATTTTCATCCTCCAATATAACAGTGCTCTGACGTCACATATCACACGTTCGCCACGTGCTCAGGGGTTTGACATCACAAACACGGATTCAAACCACCACGTAAAATATTGCCATTCCTCACATGAAACTATGTGGAGTTTTTGCATATCAAACTAGCCACGCCGAGGATCCACGTTGACGCATGACGTTGCCACGGCACCAATCAGTTTTGAAATTGAAAGATTTCGCTGAGCTGGCAGTCGCTATTCCACGTCGTTCAATTCATGCAAACAACACATTTTTTCAAAACACTTGAAATTGATCAGCTGAATTGTTCAACAGTTAGTAATACAACTGTAAACTGCTTGATAAGAACATCGAGTCGAATATTATCCACATCAAAAACTTAACATTCCGTCATATACAATGCGATGATCCATTTCAGAATAAGGTTGCTATCAACAATCACAATGTCATTTTGCCGGCAATTTTGGCTGTTGAGCTGGAAGAATGCAAAATTGCAAATTCGCTCACCATTCTGGCTCGTGTTCGAATGCATTCCTCCGATTCTGCTCGTTTTGGTGTACCTCACGCTACGCAACTTGGTGGGTGCGGAGCAAACTCGACTTTTGGTGATTTTATTCGAGGTGACCCGCATTGTCAATAATATTGCCCAGGTTCCCGACAAGTTATATCCGGATGTCATCTATTTGTGCCGTCGTTCGTTGCTGAATCGTGCCCATCTGTGCGACACCTGCCCGTTCGAGCAGTCCATGGATTTCAAATTGCACCAAAAAGAAGGACAGTTGGAGCAACCGAACTGTACAAGCCATTGTAAGAAGCTGTATCAGAAGCCTAATGAGCTCCCCAAAGATCGATATATGTCAACGCCCGCCACTGAGAATAATCAATCGACGGTTAGATCAACGAAATGCGGTAACCAGTCTCTTTGTTAGAGCGTTAGAACAAATTATGACGCCCCGTCCTTCTAGACTACCCCAACGATCAGCCCTGACAACGTGCCGGTAGACGATCGTGTTGAGAAGCCGTGGGTCATTGCGTACACGCCATCAAATGAGGCAACGGATCACATCATGAAAATATTGACCGATCGCTTCGTGCATAAACCGCTGGAATTTGAGGGTAATATAATAGTTGTTAGTGCCCGTGGCGAGACAGATTGAACGTTAGATTTACCCGGTGCTGCGTGAAGCCGGTTTCAATACATTCCCCAGTTAAGCCCAATTTTTTTCGAATAACACCTAAGGAGACGCCTTCCATGTGCTAAATCGTCTCATTTCCTCGGATTTATCTTCCAACGCATTGCCATTTATAAAATCACGTTCAACCGTACCCACACCAACGTGGCGGTTGAACGCGTGGCACCCTTTTGAATTGAAGCAGGTCACGTCACTTCAGCCTCGATGTAAACATTACCTTAGCCTAACCGTTTTGGCACGAAAAGATACGAACTCATTGTGATGTGAAGCATTTTACCATAAGAACGTTCACTTTGTTGCATTCAGACTTCAAAGATCAAAAATCGCTTGAGCGTTCTGTAACCGACCACTACAAGAGGGCCGGATGCGAGTACACGGGGCAGAAATTTAAGATCGCCAATGATGAGTTTAATGTGCGAAGGTGCAATTCTTCGAAATATCTCGGTAAATCTAAGTTCTGTGCTTTTAAACCGTATCTGGTAGGCCACACGGGCAGTTGAGTAAATGTGTGGACCGAATGAAGCTGAAACCCATGTGCGTACTTTTCGCATGACGCGCTATACGAGGGACCACATTCAGTGTGTTTCAGCAGCGATTATCTTTGAAAACTACATGGTCAGTAACAAGAACGCCGAACTGAAGTACCGTATCCGGATGGCCAACGTTCGCCCTACCAACAGGAATGAAGCCGGATCAAAGAAGCAACCGAAACTGCCGCATCATGGGGTGCGTTTATTTGACTTCAACAATACACAGTAATTTTCATGTCAGTCTCCTTTGTAAGTCTCCTTTGTCAGTCTATCAATTTCTGAAACACTACAGCTTAGGAAAACAAAAAGAGACTGACAATGAGAGACTGACATGAGCACTCTTCAACACTTTATGGCATTGCTAAAGACAATTTACGTGTAGAATGCACAGAATTTGTTGTAAATGTTTGTTTAGATGTTTCTAGGCCGTTTGTGCACAAAGTGCATTGCACATACAGTAATTGAAAATAACACACGTACAGTGTAGACGTTTCGGAGCCATAGCATTGTAATGCTCGGTACCAGAGACAAGTCGGACAGGCGCTTGTAACTGCGGCTTTTACTTGTGCAAATTACACAGTTGCGTATTTTTATAACCTTGAAACATAAAACGAATGTTCAAATAAAAGCCTGAACCAAGTTTCGAAGTCGTCTGAGTACTGGTTCCAAACAGAAACAGCCCGCGTCGGGAGTATGGTTCCAAATCTGATGTTGGGCATCAAGTGTTGATTTTACAACATGCTTAGGTTTGTTCTAGTATCAGTGTTTTATGAAACATCAACCGTGTGAGTTTGCTGGTGTCATTCCTTATGGCAGTCCATTCGTATTGGGTGGGAACCATATTTCTTTCATGCCCCTTCTGGCATTTTTCTTTCTTGTATCAGTATACATACTGTATATGATTTTACTGTCGTATCACAGGTCTTTTGCCAACCGTCCTACGCGGACCCAAGATCACCTGCTTCGTCCGACCCCACCATGATCTATAAGACCGCACACGGTTGGTTTGCTTCCAAGACGCCATCACACGCAGTTAACAAATTTACCGAATTTGGAAAAGCATCTGGGGATTTTGACCCTGATTGTGAGTTGTGTCCCAAATTTGAAAGGTTTATCTCAAATATACGAATTCTATACTTGACCACTTATATTCCAATCAATTCCAATCCAGTCTACTTCATAATGGGCTTTGCCTCGCTGCAGCATGCCATTGATTTGGCATTGATTGAACACAACAAAGGGCCTAACGACCACAACGTTGATTTGTCGCGTATGAAGGTAAAAATAGACAAGGGTGTCCAAGCAAGAGCTGCATAGCCGATACGTATGCATCTATTGTACGCTGTAAAACTTGCTCATTCTCACCCACACAGGTTGACCTGCAACACATGCCGCATCCGAGTCACGAGTCCAACGAATTGGCTCAGGCGATGGGCCTATTTCTGACGCTCGTCCTGCTGCTCGTCTTCACAACGCCGTTTCTTTATGCGACGCGAAGCCTCGTGACCGAAAAAGAGACCCGATTAAAGGTGGGTGAGCATCAAATATAAACTATGATCAAAATAATATGCAATATGCAATGGGTTCACCCGTTCAGGAGTACATGCTCACAATGGGCCTATCGCGCTTGTGCTTCTGGCTGTCGCACTTTGTGTTCGCGTTCGGAAAGGTGCGTTTCATCAAAGAAACAAGGGATGATCTGTGATGAAAGACTGACTGAAAGCAGCAGCTGCAAATACTGCATAATATCCTATATCAGGCGTTCATTGTGGCCTTCGTCATTTCCTTTCTGCTGTGCAACGTCAGCTTCGGTGACCGCGTCACGACCGGTGCCTTTACGCAAACCGATTTCAGTTTGATGCTTGCCTTTCTGACATTGTACGTGCTGTCGATGGTCTGCCATGCATTCCTCATCAGCTCACTGCTTTCAGGTGTGCCCCGTTTGTTCGCTGAGCAAAGTGCAGCAACACAAACCCAAAATTACTTTGCGCTCAGGTTCACGTGTGGCCACGATCGGTCTGCTGTTCTGGTTTGGTTCCTTCATTCCGTATCTGGCCGGTGTTGCGTTCCAACCACTCCGCTCAATCACCGAAGAAAAGACGATCCTGTCGGCCATTTTGCTCAATTCGGCAATGGGTGTCGGAATTCGATCGATGATCCAAGCAGAATATTACGGTTATTGTTTTTCACCAGTGATGATTTTTCATTGATAACCAATGCTTGCATGACGTGAGCCGTGTTACAACCCGAGATACACACCCAGGTTTCGCAGTCAATTGGTCTACCCTATTTGAGCACGTCGAGTTCGAAGAGTCGATCAGACTAGGGCACATCTTTGGCATTCTGATTCTTCAAACGATCACTTGTCTCCTTGTGAACATCTACGTCGATCTGGTGTTCCCGGGAGGTGACACCGTGGCTGAAAAGCCATGGTTCTTCTTACTGGTGAGTAAGTGAAAGTGGTTAGGCTTGTACTCGTCGCACTCGTTCCGGTATCCAGGCAACCACCATATTCAGCAATCAAACTCAACTTGATATGTATCTTTCAGCCATCGTTCTGGTGTCCTGGTCGCAGGCTTGCGCACAAACACCCACCGACCATTGATGAGATCATGCAGCCGCGCGAGGGCGAGTACATTGAGCCAATCAAAAAAGACGTGGAAGCATCGATATTGATCAGCAACCTAAAGAAGGTGTGGAGCGTATGAAAGCTTACCCTTTTCTCAAACAACGCTGAAAGACCATTTACCTACATACAGTACATCTGCAGGATTTCCATGAGGGTTTCTTCGGCTGCGCTTCGTTCACAGCGGTCGATGGCCTGAATCTTGTAGTTCTGCCCAAACAGATCACCGTTTTGCTGGGTCACAACGGAGCTGGAAAGTCCACAACGTTTGCCATGCTGACAGGTTCAAGTTTGCTTTATCGCTCATCATTGTAGATTTGTGCAGGTTGTTTTTCCACGAATATCAAAAGCGATCTGACATGCCGTGTTTCCTCACACACACAGGCTCAATCGCTCCAACCACCGGCCACGCGTTCATCGCAGGTTACGACATCAGCACCGATTTGGAATCGATCCGTCAACGAATGGGATTCTGTCCACAGTACGACGTGCTCTTCGATCACATGACTGTTGAGGAACATTTGAAGTTCTTTTGTCGTGTGAGTTAGAATAACGTTTATGACTCAAGATTTTGAATGTGGAGCACCAAAACGCAAATTCACTGCTTCATTCAGTTCAAGAATAAGCCAATCGAACCGGCCGAAATCGATCATTTGCTGCAAAAACTATGTTTGGTCGAGAAGCGAAACACGAGGGCCGTTAAATTGTCGGGTGGACAGAAACGCAAGTTGTCGATTGGCATTGCATTGATCGGTGACTCGGAGGTGACAAGCTGCTGTTTTGAGGTTTCATTGCGCTGAAAAGTTTGTCCACTTCTACAAAATGTAACAGATTGTTCTCCTGGACGAACCGAGCAGCGGAGTCGACCCACAGACCAAACACGAGTTTTGGAAATTGTTGTTCGAGGAGAAAACGAACAGGTCTTGCACAAGGGATGCGAGCGAAGCCTTTATTGAACTTTCTTAAGTTCTGCGCGGTATTGAATCACTTTTGATCAGTTCTGGGTTCATACTTCTATTGATAAATCTAATCAAAGTCCACATGGGAAGTGATTCGCTAACTCACCTTGGATCAGTTCTGGCCTCAGTCATTAACGGTAAATCAAAGTGACACATACGGAGTGATTTGTGAACTCACTTTGCGTATATCATTTCTGGGCTCAGAAATGAATGGCTGAACGAAAGTCACACACCATCCGTCCGATTATGGTACCGAATTTTTGTTTATTCCCGCAGAACCATCCTGATGACCACCCACTTTATGGAGGAAGCGGACGTCTTGGGTGACCGCATCGCCATCATGACACGTGGCCGAATGCATTGTTGTGGATCGAGTCTGTTCTTGAAAAGCAAATACGGTGAGTGAGCACACAGGTTCCTTTTTGCCTAACCTGTTCATTAAATGAGCAAATCACTAAGCCAAAATCAATTTACCAAGCCAGTGTGCGGTTCAGGTGCCGGTTACCATCTGACCGTGATGTATGAACCAAATCGACCGACTGAATGTGAGACCAACACGCTCGCCCTTCTCAAAGCTCGTTGTGGCGCCCAGAACGCAATGGTTGAACAATCGACTGCTTCGGTCAGTAGTTGGTCATTGATGGTTTTTCGTGTTAACCCCATCGAGTTGTTTCAGGAGACCACATTTGCGCTGGCGCTTGACGCTCGTGCTCGTTTTCCGCCAATGTTCGAAGAATTGACCAACAAGAAAGACCAGCTGAAAATCGTGTCGTTTGGCGTGTCCGTGACAACGATGGAGGAGGTGTTTTTGAAGTAAGGATCGAGTAATATTCCAAACTGGGTGAAACAATCATTTGTAATTATTGTGTCCTGATAGTATCTGTGTTATTTTACAGGGTTGGAGAAGAAGCCCGGGTAGAAGCCAAAACGGAGCAATTGCTTGAACTTCACGGTGAGTTTATGGTACAGATCAAAGTTTTTGGGTTCCCGTCAAAAATGCCGAAAAAATGGTGAAAAACGCCAAAAATTGCCGAAAATAAAATATGCCGAAAACAAAAAATGCCAAAAACACAAAAAATGTCGAAAATTCAAAAATGCTACTTGGTATGAAATTTCGTTCAGGTGGGTATTCATATACGTAGTTCGTGCACGAAAAAATGGCCCTGGTACAGTTCGGACTTAACTTGTTGTAATTCTCGTTTGGTCACATGTCTTTCTGGCTGGCAGCCTAAGCCTAACTCTGAATGAAAACCTTGGCAGCTGTACTTTTGTGAACGTTTACTTTATTTGGGTAGGTTTTCCAATGTTACAATTGTGGGGTGATGTTTCACTTGTGGGTGAATCCCAGTTCAATCAACACTTTTTGTTTTCGGCATTTTTTCGGCGTTTTTTGTTTTCGGCATTTTTTCCGGCATTTTTATTTACGGCCACCCATTTTTTAGTTCTTGCCACCATCGTTAAGTGATAGGCTAGTCTTCTTTTTAGACATGAAAGGGTACGACGCTCAACGTTCCAATCTATCGCTCATCCTGCAACAGGTAATGCACGCCAACGCTGGCCTTCTCAACGTTCGATGACGTGATAAGATTATCGAAGCCAATAAACGTGAGCATTTTCCCAGGTCTACGGCATGTTGAAGAAACGTGTCACCTACCTCGCACGAAACAACAAGGGCCTGATTGCTCTGCTTGTGGTCTACGCAATTCTGTTGTGTCTGTTGGCATCTAAAATGTCGTCGAGCCAAGAATCCATCTTCGAAAGCGAGCGAGCGCTGCCACTAAAAATGTCGCTGTACGGTGACGGGCAGATTGTGCAGGCATACGTGGACCAGAATGTGGCACAATCGACCGAAAAATGGATAAAGGATTTGCCAAAAAAGTGAGATTAGTCGTGTGTCCCATGATGAATCGTTAAAACCGTATTCTCTGGCACATTTGCGTGCGTGCAGCCGAACGCAACATCCATTGCAGATATCTTCAATCGAGTGGTCAAAATTCGGCCACCAAAACAGTCGAAATTTCGAGCATTGGGAGTGACAGTTACGCCGAAGCCGTTCAGAAGACAATTCTAAAGTTGTACACCAAAATCGGCTGGAAGACGGCGTACACCAAGGCTCTGTACAGTGCCATGTTTGCTGCAGACGAACGGGGCAACAATATTTCGGCGACAGCGTTGTTTAGAAGTCAGAGCTAAAAAATTTCTTGCGGTATTTCCACCCTCAACATCTTCGTGCTGAGTCGCACACCGCATCTTTCATGGCTCACCTTGTCCTTTGTCGTCAGTTCTCGCAAAAACTGTCCACTGTGGTCGCAGGCCAACCGCATCACGCATTGCCGATCTCAGTAAGTCTATTGGACACAAGTCTGGCTCGCACTGTCTTGCGCAACGACAAGGTTACGATCACGACGGTTAACGATCCTTGGCCAATGTTGGACTTCAGAGATATATCTGAAATAGGGATGCGGAGTGAGGCCAGTGACGGAGGAGGTATTGATGTCAGGTACATACTTTAATTCACCTTTGTCGTGTTCTGCAGAAAAGTAGCTTTTTGAGCGCATGCATGAAGACACGTTATTACCGTGTTCTTCTGCCCGTCATCGTAGGTTTTTCATTTCTGACAACGTCCATACCCGTTGCAGATCAATAAGCGTCTTTTTGTTGGTACCATTGATCGCACTGTTTGCTGGCGAGGTGATTAGCCGAATGCCAGTGGTAATTGCTGATGAACGACAAACAGGCATGAAACATCTGCAGGCTCGTGTTACATTATAATATCTGATTTGCGAGGTCTGGTTAGAACGCTACGGTTCGTGAGCGAATATGTTCACTTTTTTAGTTCGGATGTGGCGTGACTCCGCTCTTCTATTGGCTGTCTCATCTGATCTTCGATACTTTCTCTCTGTATTGGTCGCACAATGACTTTATAAGAATTGGTCAAATTTTTTTCCTGAATCGTAAAGAGGGAAAGTGACGGGGCAATGACGTTGCGTTGCGTGATTGCACACAAAGCATGTTGTAAAGAGAATGTTTCAGGCCTGCGGCAACGTGGTTGATCTGCTAGATTATTTTCAGCTGAAAATGTTTTGTGAGAATTACAAATAGCACAGTGGTTAAGAGTGACTGAACGTGAAAATCAGGATTGATTTGATGAATTCTTATATAGTCATTGTGCGACCAATACCTGGTTGCTTTGGCCATCTTCTTTGTGATTTTGGGGTTCGATATCAAGCCGTTCTTGCACGAAAACGCCCCGATTGCCTACTGGTTGGAGAGGGGAAATGATTACTGACTTCTGTGAAAATGCTTTTGATGCTGGAAATATACTCTTGTCATCGTTTGACCAAACCCCGCCATAAATAATATTCATTTGAGCTTCAATCACCAGTGTCTATGCATCAAGTGCGTTCATTCGCATGTGTCACGTCACGGTTGGACTGTGCGTTTCCAGGATAACTGTCATCGCTTATGGCTGGGCAGTGATACCACATCGTTACCTACTAACGCTGCTGGTTAAAAGTCCCACTCGAGCACAATGGGCCTCAATCGGACTGAACTTGTTTTGGTGTAAGTGCTCCATTGGCAAAAGACACAGCAATTTGCTGCTGTTCATTAGACACGAGGGACCGACAGCCACCAGAAACACAACTCCTATTTCAGCCGTTGTGATGTATTTCACATACATGGCGTTCCTGGTAATCCACTACATTGACAAACGGAACGAAGCAATGGGACGGGACAGGACAGCGGTGATTCCGACAATTGGATCAGTCATTCGATTCATATGTGAGTTTGAATCATAACAGCGTCTTCTTCCTTTTCATTCTTTACTTCTGCTTTCTTCTTATTCGTGGACAAAACTCATCAGATCTGACACAGCAGTTTTCGAACTCATGTTTTCTTATTCAGGTACTCTTCTTGCGCCTGAGTTTGCGTTCATCAGATGTCTCTCCGACACTGCGTTGTTGTCAGCTGTTCGCGCCGACTGTGAACGGATGGCGACCGACCAGCCGGCGATCACGATGCTGTTGCCACACATGCTTTGTCCAACTGGGGGTTCGAGGAAAATCAAGTTATCGATAAATCAATCAACAAATTGATTATTCAATATGCACCAGGTGGTGAGTCGCCCAGTCGAGTTGATCGATCGCCGTGGCGTTCCAAGCAGTTCGATCCGATCCTCGGTTTGCGCAACGACACCTGGTGGGACTACAGCATCTGGTTCCCTCTGCTGATCATGCTGGCACAGAGCATTCTCTATTGGATGATCATACTGGCGAAGGATTATCGATTGTCGAACACGATCAACAAGAGCGACGAATTGGTTGCCATTTATATGCTGTCACAGTTGAATTGAAACAGCATCAGCCAAATTTTAAATATTTGAACAGGTCGATGCCGAAAGCGAGGACGTCCGCGCCGAACAGGAACGAGTGAAGCGAATGGATCCGGACGCACCAGCGATGCTCGCACGCGGGCTGTCGCAAACCTATGGAACGATCAATCGTGTTCAAGTTAGTTCGAGATTCTGATACGCCAAACTGAAGACTAATCAAATTGCCAAAATACAGGCGGTTCGCAATGTCTCTTTCCACATGGCCAAAGGCGAATGTTTCGGTCTGCTGGGTGTGAATGGCGCTGGTAAGACGAGCACATTCAAGATGTTGACCGGTGAGCTGAAGATCAAGAAGGGTGAGGCTTACATCAATGGCAATTGCGTGAATCAAAACTGGCAGCAGGTTTGCTTGATGTGCGCATTCGATTGATTGTTAAAAGCGCTTAATAAACTGAGTCGGCACATATAGGCGTGCAGCGAAACCGGCTATTGTCCGCAGTTCGATTCGGTTGTCAACAGTCTGACCGCGCGCGAGCTGTTCGCTCTGTTCGCTCATCTGCGTGGCGTGCCATTCAGCAAGGTGAATATGGCAGTGAATAGCACGATGCAGGCTGTGGATGTGCTGCGATACGAACATCGATTGTTCAAACGATGCAGGTGCATTATCGACAGCGATTGGTTGATTGAGCATTGATTGATTTGATCGATTCGATTGACTGCTTTCAGTGGTGGCACCAAACGTCGCATCTCGTTGGGCATCGCCATCATCGGTCTGCCATCAGTGCTCATGCTCGACGAACCCACCACCGGCGTTGACCCGGTCGCAAAACGATCGTTGTGGGTCACACTCGCTGACATGAAGTCACAGCACGACGCTGCCATACTGCTCACATCGCACAGGTCAGTGATGTTTCACAGCATCTGTGACTGCAAAGCAGTGTCTGAATTGCGTTCTTCGGTATCAAGCGCCCGACGTAGTATAACGGTGGTGATTCACCCAACCAATCTGATGTTTCAGTATGGAGGAATGCGACGCGCTGTGCTCACGTGTGGCCATAATGATCGACGGTCAATGAGCTGCATCGGATCACCGCATTATCTCAAATCGCGGTTCGGCACCGGATTCTCGTGGCACATCAGCATCGACAAGGAGGAAGACTTCGACAAAGTCAACCAGGCCGTGTTGGACAAATGGCCGGCTGCGAAATTGACGGTGAGCCTGCAAATTTACAAAAATCAATTGATCTTGTTCGGTGAATCATACGTAGAGATGAAGTTGACCAAATCCTCTTGCATATTCCAGCGCCACGAGCACACGACCGTGGCGTACCAATTGCCCCTGTCGAGTGACATGTCGTACGCGTCAATGTTTGGTCACATGCAGGAAATGACAAAGAAGTTCGCGTTGGTGGACTACAGGTGGATAACCACCAACGTTGTTTAGAACATTGTTTCCATGAATGTTTTGAGCACGTCTCCAGTTTGTCCCAATCGACCCTCGAGGACGTGTTTCTATCGTTCGCTGGCGTCACTGACACCGGGCCCAATGATCCCGATGATGAGGCCGAACGGGAAGAAAACAAATCGAAGCGAATGGCTGCTGGAACAGTCAACAGCGATCAATGGGTATCTTAATTACATATGAATGTCTTTCTGAAAGCTGGCAAATCCACCACTCACTTGACATAAAAGATTGATACAAATTCATACTTTTCTGCCGTCTCAATTTTTCACCTTTTTATGTCCAGATCCCATACGAGTGCGTTCCACAACCGCTGCCGTGGCGATATTCACCAAGTAAAACAGAGTCGACGCCACAGACCGAGATGAAAGAAAAATCGGCCAGACGACGTTTCATGAGAATGACCTAGGCATCGGCTGAATGACTTTGTACTGCCTTTTGACCAATCAAATCATCAATTTGACGGTTTTGTACTGCAATATAAGTGAGCAAACAAGTATGGAGATAAGATTTACGTGCTTGTGTCTGAGTACGTGTGTTTGTTCGATTATCGTGCTTTCGTACAGCCTCTTTTTACCGATCAATAAAATGGAGTGCTGGTGTGACGATGACGACACGATCACGTATTATGATGTTTATTGGCACCCTGGATGTCATGCCTGAGTAAATCATTGGTAATGCTTGCCGCCCGGTGAAGCGACAATAGTGCCTCAAGGCCGGTTATGTTTAAGCAGTTTGCTGAAATTAATGTGGCGAAAGGACGATTTGAGGAAAACAAAAAACTTTGTCACGCAAAAGTCAGCACACCTGGAAAAGCAGCTGCAATTTGAAAATGTGAGGACTAATACAATACACGTTGCTTTCGAGTCTGTCTTTGCTGCTCCTTGAGTCGAAGTGCAAAAAAACTCCTCAGAATTTGCTAAATAAGATAAACAAGCTGAAAACATGAAACTCCATTAAAAAAATTTTTTTTATTATCGAACTTTTTTTAAAAAAAACTTTTTAATTTTTTTTTCAAAAATCACTTTTTTATTCCAGACCCCAAAAAATTGGTTTCTTGAAGAATGAAATGCATGTGCGCAAAAAACCGCGTCTTCAAACTTGTTAAATCGCAAAATCTTGACGGTTACTTTTGGAATTAAATCAATTACCGGACACAAAACTCCAGGCGCTTTTTAGTGCGCGCTACTCAAGTTCAGCGTTTTTCTGCTAAAACATTGCGTGCCGATGCTGAGCTGAGCCGCCTGTGCAATTCACGTATAGTCTGTTGATTATATTTCGACATAGTGTATAAGCCCCATTCAGCGATGTTTGGAGCGGGCTGGGTCGACGCCATTCTAAATGAATGTTTCAAGCATTGCTAATTCAGGCGATTGAACATTGCTTGCCGCGTGGCGCAAAAACACGTGGCATGTCATCGCACAACACCAACAATGTTCAATGGCTCTGCGAATGAGTTGGCAATGCTTGAAACATTCATTTAGAATGGCGTCGACCCATCCCGCTCCAAACATCGCTGAATGGGGCTCATAGGGTGATATTTTCGAAACGGTGTAAAGGTCAGTTGGGTGTAAAGGTCGGTGAAAAGCTCGGTCGACAGTTCAGTGTGATAGACCTCGGTGTAAACTTGAAACATTCCACGTTAATAACAGGCAATGTTTCACGTTTACACCGAGCTACGCCGACCGAGCTTTCGACCGAACTTTACACCGACCTTTACGCCCAACTGACCTTTACACCGTTTCGAAAATTCCACCCATACACTATGTCGAAATATAATCAACAGACTATAAACGCTCAACACACACCGCTCTGGCTGATGGCTTGACTGTGGACACACTAAATGTTTCATTTAACTCATGAAAGCTGGTTTGTGTGTGTTTCGAATTGTAACTTTCTCCGGCTTCTCAATCTGAATTTTGTGCCCGGAAATTGATTTAATTCGAAAAGTAACTTGTAATATTTCGCGATTTGGCTAGTTAGAAGACGCCGTTTTTTTGCACACGGCGATCTTTCAAGGTCATCTTTCAATTCTACCCAACAAAACAAGGAGTTTTAGGAGACGTTAGACACACTCTTTAATCATAAGCTTTAAATAAACTTAAGTTCTTGGACTTGTTCATTATTGTTATAACACGATCTTGTTTTACACATTACGTAGAGAAGAGACAAGTGCGCTTCAAGTCATCATGATCATTCCTGTTCGAATCTCGATTTTTGTGCTGTCGGTGTTTTGTACAAACGGACGCTGAAGCGGAACCAGAAAAGTGTAAGTCTAAATTTCCAAAAAATTTTTCGTTACGAGGAATGATTTAGTAAAAACGGTTAGGTGGGACTCCAGTAAGAACGTATTGATTTCATGTTCTCGAAAACGAATTTGCCAGTAAAGAAGTTTTTTTATAAAATGTTACTCTTTTAATTTAAAATGCCACTAAAATTATTGCACAATATAAAATATTCATGATTTATTTATCACATTGCCTCTAAATCCTGCACACACATAAAACAGTAAACCACCCGAAGGTCTCTGAAGTTCGTTGAAAACAATGTACATCTCCTGGTCTCGAGGTGAAACTTAAACCCGTGTGTCTTTGGAATTTCTATTTGCACATACAGGTGTCTAAACGCGTGGAAAGATGAAAAGTGACTGGAAATGCTAATTAAGCCATGCCATCCATAACTGACATTTTCGTGCTTTGACAACGTAAAAATTAGCTTTATGCCGGAATTACTCTTCAGACAAATCTGAATTTGGTACCACCCTCGAACGTGCTCAGCTCTACATGAACGAACTTACAGATAGTGAGTTTTGTTTTACTGTTCCTTCGCTTTGAATTAAAATTTTTCTTCAATTCATTATGTAATCGCAACGCACAAGTCAAGTAAAGGCCTTAGCTGGCATTAAACTTGATGATCGGATATAATCGGATCGACCCCGTGGCTTTCATACTTTGAGATACTACTGGATATTAAAAGAAATCACAACTGGTGCCATCAGCGTAAAAGTTGTTCTCTTCTCAATATCGTTAATTAAAACAGTCACTTGACCAAAAGCAGAACCGATCCAATCCGATATAATTGCGAACTTGAAATCGCCTAATGTTTAGGTCAAATAGCACGCGTTTACCGTGCTGTCAACAAGGGTCTTCCGCAGGAGATCATCTGCTACGGCGTCTTAGAGCTCGGCCAGGTAGATGCGGACTACGGACATTGAAAAAATTCTATGTCCAATGTCCGCAGTCCGCATCTTTATCCTTCCCTTTTATTCTGGTCGCCAACATAGTATAAAACAAAGCAAAATGTTTCAAATCAACCAGCAACAGCAGCCAAAATCAAGTAAACACGCGCATGTTTCGAGCCACACGAAAACCCTTGTGACTTGTTGGTTATCCATCCACGACGATGACAAATGCACCAAAAAAAAACCAATAAAACAACCACGTACGCAGCTGTGCTCGTCATTCAAAAAATTCACACAACCAAACCATACGCAACCACGTCCATCCTGTTTTCAATTGCGTTCCAACATTGTATCCGCATGTTCCGCATCTACCTGGCTGCACTTGCGGACTGCGGACTGCGGACAATCGAAACATTTCTTTGATTGTGTTTGCTAGTAAGCATACAACTACAGGGTTGTAAATATACATAGTATAAAGGCAAACTGCGATAACACGCTGGTGCACTAGAAAAACGAAAAGAAAGAGAAATCCTCGTGCACCGCGTTGTATTCCACAACGTGTAACGTTTCCCAAATCAGCAGCCACGTACGAATGTTTCACTAATCTAGCACTTTCAAAATCGGGCTCGTGTTGGCGTAAGTGTTACTTTACAAACTTCAACGCCGTGCATAATACTGTGTTGTCTTCTGCTGCTGCCTGAAACATCCATGTAATATCTGCCAACTCACAATAATCAACAGCCAACACACACACACACACAACTGACGGCTGCCACGCATCACACACAGCAAACACAGAATAAGGACACACACGTTAGAATGTTTCATTGTATTGAATGGCAGGCAACAGGGTAGGATTTCACGTTGCAATATATTCACAACCCTGCAGTTGTATATCGCACTAGCAAACACAGTCAAAAATATTTCGATTGTCCGCAGTCCGCAGTCCGCAAGTGCGGCCAGGTATAGTCTGTTGATTATATTTCGACATAGTGTATAAGCCCCATTCAGCGATGTTTGGAGCGGGCTGGGTCGACGCCATTCTAAATGAATGTTTCAGGCATTGCCAACTCATTCGCAGAGCCATTGAACATTGTTGGTGTTGTGCGATGACAGGCCACGTGTTTTTGCGCCACGCGGCAAGCAATGCTCAATCGGTCTTTGCCTGAATTAGCAATGCTTGAAACATTCATTTAGAATGGCGTCGACCCAGCGCTCCAAACATCGCTGAATGGGGCTTATACACTATGTCGAAATATAATCAACAGACTATAGATGCGGACTGCGGACTGCGGACATTGGGACATAGTCTTTTTTCAATGTACGCAGTCCGCAGTCTGCATTACCTGGCCGCGCCCTTACTGGCGCACAAGATTCCGCTTATTTACCGTTCTACGCGTTAGTTACATACGAGATCTCCCAATTTGGTGTCATGCTGGTTTTATAACGTCCAATAACCTCGGCTTACTCTCTCTTTTAAGTCGGACCGCTCGCCCTCATCGTCATCGGAGCGCCGACATTCGGTTACGGTGCGCCCACATCATCTGCGGCCAAGAAAAAGTCACTAAAGAAAAAAGCAAGACTGGACATCCAACAAAGACTTAATCAACTAATCGATCCCGATATACAGAATCGTGCTGTCCTGCACTTCGGCCGCCAATCGTTTGTAGCGTCAAATCCGTGTCGTGTCACAATCGCAGACATTCGCAGCTACTTCGAAGAGTTGGAGAGAAATCACACGATTACAACCACCCAGGCACGCGCTTTGTCGGCCGCTTTAGCACCCAGATCTACGCTTCTGCGCGATTGGAAGGTCTTATTACGGAAGGTTACTAAGTTTTAATGTGTAACGTACGTATTTTACCACAAGAAAGAAAAATGCCCCAAGGGGCATAAAAGAAATATGGTTCCCTGGCTGACTGGCATAAAAGAACGATACTAGCTTGCACCACTTTGTTGATGTTTCATGAGGCACTGGAATAAACGTAAGTGTGTTCTGAGCTGTTTGATGCCGAACAGTAGATATTGAACCATATTCCCGGCGCGTGCTGTTTTGCCACCAGAGACACAGGGCATGGAGATATTGAAAGAGTGCAATATTCTCTTTACTCCTCTCCTTGTTGAATCATCGTGCTTAACCGAAGATTGCACAGTTACCGTCGTGAGGTTGAAAAGAAGAAACAGTTGCCTAAATATGTAGGTTTTCACGAAAGTTTCGATATCGGCTGGGTGTTGGTTCAAAAGAGTTCGCGCCGGGAATATGGTTCAATATCTACTGTTCGGCATCAAACAGCTCAGAACACACTTACGTTTATTCCAGTGCCTCATGAAACATCAACAAAGTGGTGCAAGCTAGTATCGTTCTTTTATGCCAGTCAGCCAGGGAACCATATTTCTTTTATGCCCCTTGGGGCATTTTTCTTTCTTGTATCGTTCTTTTATATCGCGCAAGCGCCAAACAGGGGACCCGAATAAATCAGGCACAGAAAGTTTTCAGTTCCGGCAACCAATGGTTCTAACTAAGAAAATGTCGACCATCAGACTTTTCTCAAGTTATCAACGCACATGAGGTGTGGGGTTAGTTTAAAGCGGCCCCGCCGCTATTGTTTTTTTGGTTTTCGACCTCGGTTTTTCCACTTATATCCTTTGTTGGCATCGAGATCAAGAACATTAGTTTTGACGAACTTCACCAAAATAGCGGTTACCCACCGAAAGTCAAGTTATTTATTTTTTTCAATTTACCCCCAGGTATTGGTCGCACAATGACTTTATAAGAATTGGTCAAATTTTTTTCCTGAATCGTAAAGAGGGAAAGTGACGGGGCAATGACGTTGCGTTGCGTGATCGCACACAAAACATGTAGTAAAGAGAATGTTTCAGACCTGCGGCAACGTGGTTGATCTGCTAGATTATTTTCAGCTGAAAATGTTTTGTGAGAATCACAAATAGCACAGTGGTTAAGAGTGACTGAACGTGAAAATCAGGATTGATTTGATGAATTCTTATATAGTCATTGTGCGACCAATATGTATTTGACACCCTAGGTATAGTCTGTTGATTATATTTCGACATAGTGTATAAGCCCCATTCAGCGATGTTTGGAGCGGGTTGGGTCGACGCCATTCTAAATGAATGTTTCAAGCATTGCTAATTCAGGCAAAAGACCGATTGAACATTGCTTGCCGCGTGGCGCAAAAACACGTGCCCTGTCATCGCACAACACCAACAATGTTCAATGGCTCTGCGAATGAGTTGGCAATGCCTGAAACATTCATTTAGAATGGCGTCGACCCAGCCCGCTCCAAACATCGCTGAATGGGGCTTATACACTATGTCGATATATAATCAACAGACTATACCATCATTTATAGCGCACTGATTGCGCATCGTCTCAGAGAATGGCACTTGTTGGTTTAGTACCAAGCAAAGCTGTGCAATGAACTTCCATGCCCCCTGTCCCTCCAGCTTCAGCAATGAAATAAGTGTCAAACATCAGTCTCCAGATTGCTTTGGTGTTGGCCGCCGCATCTGATCTTGGATTCAATGTTACGTAAAAACCACTATTTAACTTTCCCACGAAAGTCAAATTATAAATGCGGAAAAAGCTTCGAATGTTAGAGAGCAACAGCAATTTTAATTAAGAAGTTGATATCTTGTGGGTATTTTATCATGAATGACATCACAGCGCATAACCTGCGAACCGCACCCGTGCTTAATAATTAATCTCAAATAAAAACACGAAAAAAATGAAAAATGTTACCCAGAATTCATTAAAAGTTAGTAAAAACACAACAAAGTTCGCTGCGCGCGTGAAAGATTGAACCGCGACCTTTCGTCTTCAGTGATGCGCGTTAGACCGTTCGGACATAACTGCTTCGCCACTTTCCTTCACAAGCGTTACTACATAACTACGCGTGCATTGCTGTCTTGCCTATTGTGCTTGCTGGCTGTGTGTGTGTGTGTGTGCTGGCTGCCTGCCTGTGTGTGTGTGCTGGCTGGCTGGCTGTGTGTTGTGGGTAATAAATACATTGTGCGCTTTATGAATCAGGCAACTACGTGGCGTGCACTAATGCATTGTTGTGTGTGTCTGAGCGCCCATTATGGCTCTTTTTGAGCTGAAAAACATTTAAAGCGGGGGTCCAGGCAGTGGGGGCACTGCGCCAAATTTGTTCAACTTTTCACAGGTTATAGTCGACATTGATCCCAACACAATTCAATTTACAGAACTTAAATTGAAGCAGTATCGACCGAGAACAGCGTCGTCAAAGGTACTAACTCGGGAACAAAATAAATTTCGGACCAGCTGCCTAAAAATGACATTTATAGCGTGTGAAGATACGTCACCAATCTCTTTTTATTCGCTGGGTTACGGTAGTTTCAGAACTGCACTGAGTAAAAAAATGTTTCACACGTGCCAACTCACCATCAGTAGATAAGCGCACCAACAGTTGGGGAACAAAACGCTTGATGACCACGCTGGTTTGGGCTGTGCTACCGTAACCCACCGAATAAAAAGAGATTGCTGCCCTATCTTTACACGTTATGAATGTCGTTTTTGGGCAGCTGGTCCGGAATATTTTATACTCCTGGGTTGGTACCTTTGCCGATATCGTTCTCGGTCGATACTGAGGCTACCGATTTCATATAAACTGCATTATATTCACATGAATTGCGACAAACGGATCTGAAATTTTCAGCAAGTTTGGTGACCGGACCTTACTGCCTGGACTCCCGCTTTAACCAATTGGAATTAATATATTCTTGACGTAACAACGATTAAAGGGGGCCTTTCGCATTTCAAACCGCCGTCAAACTTTGCACGCATTTGAATATTGTTCAGGGCGTTATTAAACTCTCACGCACCAAGAACCCAATCTGCAGCATGCGATCAGGATTGGCACTTCAAGAGGAACATCCGGGAACAAAGTGCGCCGCGGACCAGCCCAATTTATACCTGCGCATTCAGGCAAACTGCTTGATCAAAAAGGTGTCAATTCGAATGAATGTTTCGCATGAAACGTGCAACACCACTAACTATGGAATTTCGCTTTTCTTTAGGGCGCTTTCACAATCAAACCGTTTTTCCGTTAAACCGTTAAACCGTTTTTCCGTTCAACGGTTTTGGCTTTCACAATCACACGTCACCGTTTTTCCGTTAAACCGTTAAACCGTTTTTTCGGTAAACCGTTTTTCCGGTGAACGGGCGTTGCTTTCACAATCAAACCGTTTTTCCGTTAAACCGTTTTTAGCTAATTGCTTTTCCGTTAAACCGTTGCGCAAAAAACGGTTTACCGGGAAAAGTCAATTAGAACCCGGTTCTAATTTTTTGACCGTTTTAGCTCATTTGCGCATGCGTTTGCTTCCAAAACTCACCCAAAAGCATGTGGTACACTAACAATACTCATCTTTCATTGGTTTTCGAATGTGACAAAGCTGTATGCGTGGTCCGTTTCGATCATGTTTGCTTGTATTTGTAGATACAACACCAAAAGCGAAAATTTATATGTACAGTTCTGTTTTTCTTTACTGTGTTTACAAACACTGACCGAACAATAATGAAATCAGACGCGCACCTCAAATTCAGATGGGTTTGGTGCTTACGATTTTTGTTTGTGTTTCGTTGCGTTAAAGTTTCGAACGGCAGGCGGTACATTGATGTTTTGTCCTTTTATTTTATGTCGATGATTTAGTTGAATGGCTTTGATGAAAAGAGGAACAAACGATTTGGATTGAACATAAGAGCTGGAAAAAACTTTTGCAGATGAAAGTCGCAACTGCGGGTAACGGCCAAGCAAGTAGGTACAGGATATGTGGAAACATTATCATGTCAGCTCATCACGAAAATGTGGAACATAAGAGCTGGATACGAATCGAACATCTTAATATTATTGGTGGTTTTTCTGCTTGCCTCTATCTCTTAGGTATGTTCATGTGAGAATGGTTTTTGCTCTTCCCGAGCTCTCATGTTATGTTTTGGATGTTATTCCTCCTCTCAAGCTGGGATGTTCTTTTTGCTCTTTTCTGACTCTATGTTCATGTTAGGATGCTTTCCTTCTGGTAGCCGTCGAAAACCCCGAAAAAAACCGAAAACGAAAAATCCCGAAAAAGGTCCGAAAAATAAAAAATGTCATGGATAAAAAATTCTTGTTGCAGGTGGGTAGTCATGTCGCTCGTGACCCACGAGTGAATGAAACGTCACCCTACAGTTGTAAAATTGGCTTCGGAATAGACTTGAATATAGGCTTGGGCTTATGCTTGTTCATAGGCTTAGGCTGCAAATGTACAGCTGCTCAGGCTTTCATTCAGGATTAGGCCTAGGCTTAGGCTTCCAGCCAGGAAGACCGGTCCATTTGAAGAAAACTTGCACAAAATCTCTGCTGAGGTATTTCATCCAGGGCTTGGCTTAAGCTTACTGCCAGCCAGGAAGACCTGGCCACATGAAGGCAACATCCACAAAAGTTCAAAAGAATAGGCCCTGGTTCGGGGCTGGCTTAGGCTGCCAGCCAGGAAGACATAACCAAGCGAGAATTACCTGAACATGACGCGTCCCAACGCACGTTCTTACGTTCCATATTAAAAGTTTCAAGTAAAATATTATCAGGTAAATATATTCAAGGGACCACAGCCTTTGTCCTGAAACATGCAAAACAACGGTTTAACGGAAAACCGGAAAACGGTTGATTGTGAAAGCACCATTTGAGACAACCCACCGGAAAAACGGTTTAACGGAAAAACGGTATAATTGCTAACGGTTTAACGGAAAAACGGTTTGATTGTGAAAGCAACCACCGGTTTACCGGAAAAACGGTTTACCGGAAAACGGTTTGACGGAAAAACGGTTTAACGGTTTAACGGAAAAACGGTTGATTGTGAAAGCGGCCTTATATTTCGAATTTCAACGAATTGTTCCAGCGCGACAAGCAGACCTTGAAACATTTAGCAGCCACGCACCTTGAACAATTCGTTGCAATTCGAAATAAAAAGAAAAGCGAAATTCTATAGTGAGGCAGGGGCAAATATCGTGCGAAACATTCTGCGCCTTGACCGCCCTTGTCATCAGGCGAGTTGCCTGCATGCGCAGGTAGAAATTGGGCTGGTCCATATTTGATTTTGTTCGCGGATGAAGGGCATCTCCTGGCCGCATGCTGAACGTTAGACCTCCGGTGTGTTTGACTGTTATGACGCATTGACCGCTGTCTAAACACATGCGAAGTTTGAAGGGGGTTGAAATACGAAAGGCCCCCTTTAAAAACACATTCAACCGCAGATTTTTGGCTTTAGAACCATACTTTCTGTACAAAAAGTCTAAGTCATGGTCTGGAACCGTTCATACTAACAGTTACGAACTCGGCGATAGCACCATCGTGTTTCTCGAGTACCAAAAACCACATAAACAACTTTAGTAGTTCTGGTAACCCAACTTTTCGGCGAAATTTTACTTCGGGGAGCACTCTTTCCATACAAAAAGGAGCGGTCATGGTCTGGGACCGGTCTCAGACATGGAGTTGCGAAGTCGGTAATAGCACCACTGTATTTCTCGAGTACGAAAACCACATAAACAACTTTAATAGTCCTGGTAACCCAACTTTTCGGCGAAATTTTACTTCGGGAAGCACTCTTTCCATACAAAAAGGCGGGGTCATGGTCTGGGACCGGTCTCAGACATAGAGTTACGAAGTCAGTAATAGCACTACCGTGTTTCTCGAGTACGAAAATCACATAAACAACTTTAATAGTTCTGGTAACCCAACTTTTCGGCGAAGTTTTACTTTGGGAAGCGCTCTTTCCATACAAAAAGGCGGGGTCATGGTCTGGGACCGGTCTCAGACATAGAGTTACGAAGTCGGCAATAGCACCATCGTGTTTCTCGCGCGCAAAAACCCTATATGCGATATTAACATTTCTGGTGTTCAGTAACGTCTGGGCCCTGACTAGTCTTTTGTGGAAATAAGGGAAAGAACGTTTTTACAAAAATGACAATTGTATCTTGCCCGCAAACGCGCGTGCGGACATGCATCGGGATGAAATTTCATGTGACCATTTTGGGGCACTGTATATACATTGTGTGCAAGTTTGAGCTCATTCGGTTGAGTATTGTTGAATTAGCGTACGATTAAAGTTTTCAGAAAGCGCACTATAGGGAATGAACCATATGTCGCTTAGCATTACCATGCTAGCTCCGATATATGTAAAGCACAGTTAAGTTTCAGTAAACAATAACATTATAATGGAATAGCGCTCACAACTGAAGTAGAATGATTGGCAGATTTTTGAATAACAGAATTGACACGACTGTCCAACAAAATATGTTTCTTGAATTGCGAATAAGGTAGATTGACAATATCACAATATCAAATGTTTTTGCTTGGGTCAAAGCATGACAACGCGAACGAGGGGATGCGAACGGGGGGCGGGCGAGTGAGCGTAGTGAGCTGCGTACCGCGGCTCACCACGCTCGTGGGTCTCGAAATGCAAAAAAATGCAATAATTTCGCAAAAGCTGCTCATTTTTTGGGCTATTCGGCTCAAAAAAATCGGCCGCACATGCGCTCAGCGACTCTACAATTGAATGTTGTTATCTTGTCTTCATTTTATGAAAAAATGGCTGCAAACAAACGCGGTCAACATTCCATTGTAGAGTCACTTTAAGGATAGGTCAGAATCCAACACTACACTACTATGGTCATAACATGCCGTGATACCTATTCATTGAGAGTACGAAACAATCAAAAGCTCAAAAACAACTTCGTCTGTTTGAAGAACCCCGACGAGAGTGTGACCTCACGACAACCACAAGAAAACACCTACAACTACTTCGTTAGAAACTTGGATGCATACCACCACGTGGGCAGCGCCGGCTACGGCATTGGGATAGTAACCTTGCCGAATGGTTAGCTTTAGATTTTCGAACTGTTGCCAGGGTTGAAAAATTACAACAAGAATAGATTGGCAACGTCGTTTAGCAAAGGCACACGAAACAAATAAACAGAATAGAATAAACTGAGACATAATTAAGAAGAGTTTCACACATAAAACCGAAACTTTTCGGCTCTGTAGGAATGTAAAGGCAATCTACACCAACACGAGCCCGATTTCGAAGGTGGTGTGTATTCAAAACGAATAGAAAGAGAAAATCATCATGCTCCACTTTGTATTCTTCAACGTGTAACATTTCCCAAATCAGCAGCCACGTGTGAATGTTTCACTATTCTGCCAGCTGCGAAATCGGGCTCGTGTTGGCGTGGTTTGCCTTTATAGGCATACTGCTCACTATATCCAGGCAAAAACTCTGTTCCCCATTGATTCACGACATTCGTACACCTCATCACCGGTCAAACCAAAGTGTATGCGCACAACCGCGTACTTTTGTTTCAAGAAAACGGCGCGGGCACACGCAACGCAGGCAAAATCGTCCATATGATCCTGGAGCTCGACCCTCCGACAGGAACCACGACTTCGCTCGAAATTTCACTTGATTTCCAAACAGACGAGGTGTATAAACACGCCTGGCGTACAGCGTGCCGATGCCTCATGTCGTCAGCTCACCGGGTTAGTTGGAGGCTCAGTATTTTCAATCACATGTTAGCAGATCCTGTCAGTTGAAAACTGACATGATGAAAATATGCTTTCAGTTTGTGCCGCCAATCGACAAGTCGCTGTTCATGAGAGCAGGCTATTTAACGGAGCGAGATGGAACGTTTTTGACTGGATCGTCGTACAGTCTTCAAAATTCACTGCTCGTACTGTCTATACTACTCGGCAAGAAAATTCCGCAAAAGCTATGCGTGACCGGTAAACTCCTGGTTGACGGGACCGTTCCAGGCGTTAGTCAAGTTTGGTATTGCCGTTCTCCAAACTTTGGCTTACCTGAGTATGTTTCAAGCTGGGTTACTGCTCATGCATGCTCGCAGCTCTTGGTTGAAACGAGTCATTTATTCCGGATGTGTTGTCTTCAGGTTGGGTTCGTAAAACTGAAGATGCTAACAGCTGCTGCAAATCACTTCGAATGGCTTGTCGATCCGCTTGAAAATCATAACGAAGTGGACGGAATTCGAACGGCTTTAGCTGAGGTTAGTCTTTCAAACATGTATGTTTGTGCACTGTATTGACCACGCAACAAACGATAGTTGCATCCTAGATTAGCAGTGAAAGTTAGGCATGATTATACATAAATGATGCAAGCAGGAAATATTGGAAGTCCTAAAGAGCCCCTCAAGCTCGTGACAGACAGAATAGAACGAACGATCACATAGCGTTCGGACCATGACCTTTTAAACCGACATTCCAGAAAGGTGTCAAACGCCTCACGCCGGTCAAGAACATTTTTGAAGTGGTAGAGCCTGTGTTCCAACTGAAAGGGTACAGTCCATTTCCAATGTATCAAACTGGACACAAGACCGAAAACAGTGATATCACGACTATTACCACGTTCAAACTCGATTCAACATCGCAAAACAAGACAAACTTGAAGGTAAGGATGTGAGAAACTCTGAAATGTGCGAGTGAGTGTTTGATTGACACGCATGGTTTTGATCAGATGTTATTTGTAAAAAAATTAATCTAGCTTGCCCATAATGGTCATTAGTCAGTGCTATCTGTTCCCTTGGCCCAATTTTCGGCACGCTAATTTATTTGTCGGCGTGGTTATCGCTTATTTGAGGGCTATCTTTTAGTCGCTGCTTAGCGATGTGCTCCAGCCAGAGTAGGACCCATGGTCGGTGGTTAATAAAAAACTTCAGTAAAACTCCATTTTTTTAAAATTATTCCAGGCAAAAACTGCCCAAACCGACAAAAAATGAGCGCTGAAGCGAAAGATAGGGATTTTTTGTTTCATAATGTGTTCAAGGTGCATATATCGCACTGGTGGCACGAAAACACTCCTATCCAATGGTCAATGAGTACCAACCGTGGTCAGACACCCGCATACTTCCCCAGGTGGTGTCGGTGACTTGGTGGGGCTTTCCGATAGTTAGGACGGTAAATCTGGGTAAACGCATAGCGTATAATAGGTACGCGATCAACGAAAATGTGCTGCACAGAGCGTAAAATTAGTGTGAATATTACCGACAATAACTGCTGTTTGGGGCATTGATAAAATGGGCTTGCGCAGGAAATTTTTTTTAGAATTTCGCGGGAGGGAAATTTGCCCGTCCCCGTTTCCCGGGAAATATTTTCGATAGTGGCATTTCCCCCGGTAATAGTGCCTGAGAATTCCCGCGGGAAATCGGCAATTTCGCGCTTTTTCCCGTCCTTGGACCATTTCCCGCGCGGGAATTCCCGTCAGCAATTCCCGTGGAAGTTTCCGGGGAATTTTTAAACTCACAATTAGCGGATCACACACTAAACCGATCAATCAAGAAATTGACGTAATTAATGGCACGTGTGTGTAAATTGAGTATTGAACGTGTCTTAGCATGAACGGGCTTGAATTATTGGTAAATACTGTCCTACAGTTCTTGTTCATTCTCCAAAAGGCAACTTCACCTTTAAGTGCCCTTCATTTGCATCATCAGTTTACATCAACAGGGAACACGAATTGTCATTCATTTTTAAGAACATCAGAGCAGCGCTTATAGAGGCCAGCTATCGTGTTAGTAACGTCTCAAACTAAAATCTAGGGCGGGAAATTTGCGGGAAATATCTATTTTCCGCGGGAAATTTATATTTCCAGCGGGAAATTTAAAGGAAATTCCTATTTCACGCGGGAAATCTGCGGGAAATGGGCCTTTTTCCCACAATTTCCCGTCTATCAAAATTTAGAAAATCATTTCCCGCGACATTTCCCCAATTATTGTGGTACACAGCTGCCCTCTTATCGAGCATGCGTTATTTCTGCAGCACAAACCATTGAACAATACCGCGAAATCACCGTCGTCAATCACCCACACCGATCACAATCCGGATGTCACATTAAACGAGTTGCAAGGCGACGACCTTTGGGTGGTCGAGCATGTCAAACCATGGGGGGTTGGTGGTTTTTCAGTCATGATCAGCATCTCAATCTGGCGCTTGAATACAGAACAAAAATGGGACAGGCTGTGCTGTAGTCGCTTGAATAAGTGGGGAAAGGTTTTACGTCTAGCTTGGCGCTGGCTTTAAGTGAAGCTCTGGGTTATAAATCCTCGAGGTTCTTAGATTTCACTCTAATTCAAGAGTTCATTTCTTTAAATAACGCATAGCGCGTGCAATTATGCTATCGAATCAGTGGTAGAGCACATACATTTGCTTCAGATTTGCAAATCCGACCGGGTCCTGGTGTTGGTTTAACACGGCTGTAACCGTATTGCTGCAATGTCCCGGGCTACGAGACAAGCTTGCGAAATTAAACATGAAGGATCTGTCAAAATCACCAGTCACGCGGTTATGTCCATGACTCTTAAAAAATCACATCACAAATTTGTTCAAAACTCTCATCGCTCCACCTGTCACGTCACATAAATTTTCAGTGCCTTGAAAATCCTGTGTCACCATTTTTGTGACTCGCCGAATCACCCTATCAAATCGGCGGCCCAGTCGTTGTTGGCGCACTGCATGGAGGCGCACTCGCAACAGCCACAAATGATAATAACCCGGCGGTCGGTGGACACAATTATCACGTGAGTGCTTGAACTTATTGGCAACAGTCGTGCCTTAGCAACATGTTCCAAATGGTATAATGCCTTGACAAAGAATCCTACATCCGGTTAAAAACAGCGGTGTTTACAAAAATAATTTTTTGTTCCTGCATCACCACCACTGCGGAAAGACACGTATGTATAGTGTTTCCTTTTTATGCAAGTCAAAGGAAACAAGCTATCCCACGTCATAACTCAACTCCAGTTTCAGAAACCAATGAAAGAGATTAAGAATGTGTCCTTGTTAATCCAAGCACGACACTCAGCATCAAACATGGTGAAATGTTTCATTGACATGCTGGCAGCGCACACGCACAAAGCTCACAGCGAGCATGTGAAACATTGTTGTTGTTAGATTCCACAGGCAAACTTTGACACGTTTTTGCCAGCTGCCTGATTGAATCGAAATTGTAATCTCGACCTCAACTAGAAGTTCAGTTATAACACGGGCCCGCGCGTTTCCTTGGACCAAGAAAAACAGAAAACACTATACATATGTACATACAGTATATTCAAATAACGACGAGCAAAGCGGATCAACAAAGCAGATGTTGCAAGTTCTAATGGACCATTGGCTGCGTTGTGGCAAGTTGAACACATTGCAGGATTTATCGGAAAGCCTGACTTCTATGTTCGATTTGGTGCAAAGTGAGGGAGTGGTACAGGACGTCGACGCTGACGCATGTGGAATGTGCTCCGTGGAGCGCAGTTGCACTGTCTGCGGAGCGTCCTTCCCCTGCACCAATGTGGACGTAGCGCGCGTCGGGGATCCGTTATCCCTAGCAATTTCGTCGGCCCAAATAACTGATCCCCAATCAAATTCTACGTCTCGTCCTGTTGTGTCGACAGAAATCGATAAAATCTCCAAGACCCAGAAAGACACACGCGACATTTTCTGCACGTGCACTGGACAGCAGAGTATGACCTACACTGACCGAAAACTGTTTGAACAGGACACGCGGTTTGTTTACATTACACCTTCAGTGCACAAGGGTTTTAGTTTCAAAGCCCGGTGTGTGGGGGACCAAAAATTAGGTATACGAGACCAAGAATGATGCACAGGACATCCTGAAAAGTGACCTCAATTGGACAAACATTGGTATGCCAGTGGTTTTCGGACAAAACTTTGTACTCTAGCATTATTATGCTGTACAAACCCGTGCCGGAGGCACGAGTTAGCGCCGAATTTTTGTTATAACATGAGCCATGCAGCGCCAAAATCAAACTGAGTGATCGGTCCGGTCCGGTCTTGCGATGATCACGTGATTTGCTGCATTAAGGATTTGAAGAAATTTAGTAATGCTTCTAAGTGCTACCAGCTCAAAAATTGTTCCAAAACCCAGGCCTAAAATGAACAATTTGTGATTTCGCCCGAATGTTACCTGGATTTACAATATAATACATTTTAATGCAATCGACCTTCTCAGATGTGTGATGATCCACGTCGACCGATATCCGTTGCCCGGCCCAGGTGGACCGGTCGAGATCAGTGATTCAATTCAGCTGATTGTCCATTGCAAGACGGGTCCGGCACCAAAGAAGTTCAACCTGAACGCGATCGGATCATTTGAAAGCAAGCAGATTTTACTCTTTATTTACTCCTCTCTTATATGTGTGTTTCTTGTAAAAGCATTTTTTCAAACCCAACATGAACATGCCAACAAGAACAGGTCACTGAGCTCATATGATATCAACAGCTCGTCGCGCCCGTTTGCACAATGTTTGTTGCGACATTGCAGGGCCCAACCACTACACATCATACACACTAGCCGATGAATCCGGCTATTGGTACCACTCTGATGACCGCAATGTGCAACAAATCACCGAATCACAAATGCAGCAAGACGCCTCGCTAAACGCTAACATCTTGATGTATATATTGGATCCGAATTCCACATAAAATCCATTAATGCACAGTCTGCTCTCAAAATTTGGCAATCAAACTGAGCGGTGTACCGTTGGCTCTTGCACATACTATTTAGCCTGTTCTTCCAAAGGTGTTTTTATTTTTTTGAATGATGAAAGTTTCAATCTCGAGTTACAGTGATGACACTACAAGGACTTACATTTATTATGTTTAGCGATTGGCCAATGTGAAAAAGTAGAAAGTTTTTGTTCCAAATAAAATACTTGTGAAAAATTGGATTCAGACTGTACCTATGGGCAGTGGTTCTATTTATTTTTTTCAGCCAAAAACTGCCCAAGACGACCAAAAATGAGCACTGAAGCGAGTTGCATTTTGTTCCATAATGTGTTGTCTCACTCATCATTTTCTGGCAACGCCAATACCCATTGCAGATCAATTTTTGGCTTCTTCTTGTTGGTACCGTTGGTCGCACTACTCGGTGGCGAGGTGGATAGTCGAAAGCCCGTGGTGATCGCTGATGAACGACAAACGGGCATGAAACATTATTATTATTATTCTGCTGGCAAATCGGAAGTTCATTTATAGGTGTGGTCAAATGACCCGAACGGCCTGCACTAACAATTTCAGCCGCTCAAATAATATCACATACTGTATCACTAGAATGTTCATATCACCGAAATTAAAGCATTGAGCGGCTGCTTCATTGATTTCCGTTCCCAGAAGGTGACGATCACATTTCGTGTCCAGTGGACCTGCGCTCAATCCACTGGGTTGTAGTTAGGCGATCATCGGTGAGCACGGTTGGGTTGAGACGTGCAGAAACCCTTCTTTATTTACTTCTGATTCCGGGTTCATTATCTGTTGTTTTCGTTTCACAATCGCTTGCGTTTCACTCAACCTACAAAGTTGAGCTGAAGCATTTTCGGTTTATGGCGCTGACCGCTGGCGCTTTTGTCATTGGGTGATATTTTCAAAACGGTGTAAAGGTCAGTAGGGTGTAAAGGTCGGTGGAAGGTCGGTGTGAGAAAGCTAGGCGTAAGCTTCAAACAGTGCACGCTGAACCAGCAGCAGACGCGCGTTTCTAAACGAAAGGTCAACTTTGACAGTCTGCTGTGCAAGTGTAAATCGTTTGTTTGCAATATTGTTTGTTTAGGCTAGTTGCACAAGCGTTTTTAAACGAAATATATGAATTTCGTAACCTTTTATGGAGCCGTTTTGATTTCGCGCTGCGATCAGTTATTAGCGGCATCAATTTTTTTGGCACCGCCGTCAATGAATGTTTATTTTCTCAATAGCCTTACGGCGGAATGTCAGGCAACTTAAAAATATTCCTTTAAAACTTTTCTGCAACCAGCTTAAAAGAACTAGATTGCAAACAAACGATTTACAGTACCGGGTGCAATTCTAGGCTGAAAGTTGAAGTAGCGTGCACGCGCGTTCGAAACAGTGCAAAGTATAGGGAAAAGTCGAAGTAACTTCGCGTGCACGCGGAGTATTGCGCGTGCGCTGGCGTGCGCTGCCTATGTTTAACACTAGGAAGTCGCGTGCACGCGACTTCAACTTTCAGCCTAGAATTGCACCCGGAACTCTACATTAGCACAGCAGACTGTCAGAGTTGACCATTCGTTTAGAAACGCGCGTCTGCTGCTTGCTCCAGCGTGCAATGTTTCAAGCTTATGATAAAACCAATGACTTCGATTTTTGGATAAGCAAATACTTTGATGCTGATTCCTGCGTACATTCAAGATTACTCAAAGGCATGATTATCGGACAATGTATTAGGTTCAATCGAATACTTAACAAAAAAGAACAATGGATAGCCGCAGTTAAACAATTGAGCAAAAAATTAATGGACAGAAATCATAATAAAACTACTATAACTAACATCATAATTGAATACCTCGGAAGGTATAAAAAACAACTTTACAGATACAAACTTTTCAATAAAAAGCAAATACATAAACAAATAATACAGCCACTCATCAGGCAATTGTAACTGGGGAACAAAGACAACCAAATACCAGACCTTTCCCCAGTTATGTTTCACAAAACCTACATGTATACCCTTTGTCAATAAATTGACTGGCCTTCATCCATACCACTGTTCCTATGCATAACCAGTACAAGTTACTGCCTGCTTAGAGAGGGTGGAGGATCAACAACCTGAGAAAACAATTTTTGGAAAGGTGCCCAAGCACCAAAGATACACAGTGCAAAATATCTGTGGCGGTTAATCCTCTATATTTTGATTGGTTGAATGTTGGGCATAATGTACTGTTTCAATTGATGTCTCTTCCATATATTGATTGGCTAGTCACTGCTCACTACACTATATTTGAATTTATACCAATCCAGGGATTGGTTACAACTAGGATTATCCAATGTTCTTACGCAATAAATAGACAAGCTATCTACAGCGCACATATAAAGGGAGCAAAATTACACAAATATCCATAGAAAATTCTTTTGCCTTTTACGTGTAGTTCGACCATACCCTGTGTTGTGACGTTTTCAACCAACAACAAACGCCGACACGCGGTCTGTGTGTCTTTTCCTTCCTTTTCCTCTTTCTTTTTTCCAAAAAATTTTTTTTCTTTTCAAATTTCATACTTCTTCTACAAGAATAGGGAGGGCGCAATGCATCTCATGACTGATGAGGACCCGGATGCATTGTGACACATATAGTCTCCTGAGAGGGTCCGAAACTATATATGCAGCTTTAGACTAATCTATTATTATAAAATTGCTAACATCTATAAAAAACTAAATAAAACACTGCTATACACTCCTTTTACACCGAACTTTCTCACGCCGAGCTGGCTACCAACCTTTACACCCAACTGACCTTTACACCGTTTCAAAAATATCACCCATTGACAAGGCCCAGGGCGCCATTCAGGGTTGGATTAAAAAAAGTTGGCCACTTTTTTATTTTAAAATGTAAGTCCACTTTTATCAACATTTTTTCACTTTTTTTCGTTATTTTCGTCCTTTTTTAAGGTAACACTGTGTTGCCAGACGAACCCAAAACACCAAGCATGTTTTACCACGCAGGCGGTCTCAACAAATTCGCTCATGCGTTTTTATTCTTCTGTTTCTGATAAATTGTATCATTTTGTCACAGTTCATACATTATTATTCATAAACACCTATATGAAAATATAGGGCCTGTTTGCGTCATCGTCAACCAATAATAAGTCACGAGCCAGAAATGAACGTGATTAAATTTAGTTTACAAATGTTTTATGGATTTTCTTGTTTTCAGCTTGTTTACCTTATTCAGCAAATTCTGACTGTGGAGTTTTTTGCACTCCGACTCAAGGAGCAGCAAAGACAAGCTCGAAAGCAGCGTCTAGTACAGTTATTGTACGGAATCCGCGCAGTTGTTGGTTCCAAATAAGAAAATGGGAAAAGAAGAAACAAAGAATGAATATATAACATCTTGGGTTACCAACATTTCGGGCCTCAATCTTTGGCTTGGCAGCAGATGAGTCAAAACATAACATGTAATACATTCGTAACGACAGTGGATCACGAAGCGGGCGCTGGGGCAACGGATTTTTGAGTAGCGAAGCATTATTCAGGTGATGAGACCATTGGGGGATGCGAGTTTTTGGACACGTACTGCCCTCAGACTAACCCTGTAATACATGTATCGGGGCATGCGCGGTAGCGCATGTCTCATATGGTTGTTCGGAGTTAGTGCCGGCAGCAAAAATTTTCATTGGCCAATAATTCCACAACAAAGCACCGATGGTTTCAATATTTAAGCACAAGGTGCCTTGGGCCACCCTACATCTGCATTCAAAATTTGACGTTGATCGGTACCGGCGTCGTGGAGTTACGGTACCCAACGCCTCTCAAAAAGTGCAAAAACGTTCTTCTTCTTCTTTCTTTCTTTCTTTCTTTCTTTTTTTTCCGGCAAAATGTTCGTTCAAAACTCAGGGATACATCGGACGAGAAATCTGCCGCGGCACCGGGGGTTTTGAAGGTCGAGAAACTCGGTGGTGACATTGGTTTTTGGATCCAGTGCTTTTCGGAGCCAGAACCGGAACTGGAACCGGAACTCAGTAGCGTATCGCTTTTTAACTCACTTTTCAAGTGGAATGCAATGCCCTTTTCTGACTCCTGTTCATTTTTTGGCAAATAAGCTTTTCTTCTGTTTCGGTGATGTTTTTAGTCGCCTTTTGCCCCTGTGTGTAGTCACAGATATCTTTTTACTTTGGGGAGTAAACAATCTTGTATAGGTGTTTTATATGCGACCAGCATGATACTGAGAACCATATCCTGATTCTTGCCGCGCGACAGCAGGCATTTTTCTTCTTGTATATCTATGGTAGCTTCGCTTCAAAGTTGATTTGTGATCCTTTTTACATAGTTGAGCGCAAGTGTTAAGGTAATGGGACCAACCCTGGTATCGTAAATTTTCGTATCAGTCTGTGCATTACTGGGTAAAGGGTTGGTTTCGGTAGCTCAGCGATTACTGTAGTATTGGGGGGGTGCTTCGAGCCTCCGTAGCCCCGAAAAATTACACAACTATACTCTGGCAATTCTTTTGGGAGAAACTTTTCAACCGCGTTGCCTGATCCGTAAAGCGCATTATGCGTGCACTGGCTACAGAAGTCACGTGACCGCTATAGCCAGTGCACGCATCATGCGCTTTACGGATCAGGCAACGCGATTGAAAAGTTTCTCCCAAAAGAATTGTCGGAGTATACATATCACCAGTGGTGTCGTAAGGGGATGTTGGGTGGAGGTTATCCCCACGGTATGGTATCCTGAATTCTTAGCCAAAGGTATATCTGGTATCGTGATCTGTTGGCCAAGAGTATCTGATCCCCAAAAACTTGAAAGAATGATAAACATAGGCCATTTTATACCTCAAACTTGCCAAAAATCGCTTGCTCCCGCATTACCTCCCCAAAAAATGCGACTTTGTGATCACAGTGGCACAGATTATTGTTCAATTCTCTTACAAATAAGCGCATTTTAGAGGCATTTCATGCGGCATCCTGAATTTTTTTGGGCCAATCTATCCTGGTGTCCTGGTATCCTGGATTTTCGTCCAAGGGTATCCTGTTATCCTGACTTTTTGATTTACCAGCGTCACACCTGCTGTCAACCATGCCTGTACAACGACTGTACATGCAGTAAATGTTAGAGCAGCCCAGCAACAGTTCTAACACAATAACTGTAATTATAACGTGCAGCTCAGCAACGAAAGCGCGCAACGTAAGCTGTGTAACTGGGTTCGGAGGGAATTGTTAAATTTAGATGCCTGTGTACCTCCTGGTCATGGTCAATTGTTGTTATTGGGTGCGGTTAATTGGGCACCACAAAGATTGGAGAGGTACTGGCCTCTTTCGTGTTTTGTAGTGGCGCTCAGTCATTTATGCCAAAGAATGGATCTCAACTCAAAGATGAACTAATGTGTGTGTTCCGGAGCGTGAGATTAACCGCATACAGTCACTTGGTGGCTTAGGCCTGGGTTTAGTTAATAGGCTCTTATGATGCTGACTGGCTTGAACAAAAGCCTCAGCCGCGTTGACAGAAAATCCAACGGCAATGGCCCCGATGTCCACCAATTGCATCAGTACCCTAACAAGCGTGACCATAGACACAAGCACACACACGAACGACTGATCCAATAAATAATAATCGAACAAGAGCAGCTTTGCTTCGGCACAAGCAAGTTCACGCAAAGGGTTCTCTCACAACATGCAGCACCTGGCCTGAAGGTGATGGTCAGATATTAGTGTCGACACTGCGACCGTTAACCGCTTCGTGCACAAGGCTGTTGTGACCAAGCAGTGCTTGCTTGCTCCGTACATACATACAGTACATACCTACAAACAGTGTTGTCGTTGTCAAATCTTATGAGATTTCAGTTACGCGCTCAAGCGGGTCGCTTGATGACGTAGGAGCAACAGGCAAAAGACGCACATGCGCAGGACGTGCCATTTTGGCCGCGAGTGCGTAACGTCTCACCGATAATTTTGCTGCCTAACTGACTTGTCTGATGACGATTGACGAACTGACGAATGCTGAATAATATTCGAACGTTTTCTGCGCGTCACAACATAATGCATATTGCGTTATAAGCTCGTAATTTTGGCATGCATGCTGTCCTGAGCCAGCTTTGTGCGACAATTGCTGTGTCTGGTCAAAATGAACGGTTGAACGTTGAAAAAGTGAGGTTCGTGGGTGAGCCTGCAGGCGCAGGCCCCAATCAGCCAAAAATTGCAGCTGGTACTGTACCACTTAATGGTGGACATGGCACAGAACCCTCTGAAGCCACTGGGCAGCTTGGTATGCACCCGAATTCGCGTTGCTATGTAGCTCGGTTACAGACCTGCGAAGGTGCTGATTGATTTGTTGAGCACGAGTGAACACGACTGGGGCTCATAAAGTACATATTTTAAGAAGAAGCCAGTCATCAAAATCAGCCTAGGTCTACATAAGCCATTGCAACAAAATAAGAGCACTGGCTCTTCTGGCTCTGCTTTTTTTCCTTGCTCAAAGTGGTCTTGCTCAAACTGGCTTTGTCCAATCGCCCGGCCACCGTTTCATCGGCCGATTCATTATTTGGTTCCGAATAAAATCTTTGATTATGCTCAGCAAAAAGATCAGATCGCGTGAAAAACTCCGATGTTCATTGTATGTATGTACATATGTTATTAACACAGGCGAAGATGATCCCAGTGTTAAGACCTGATTGGTGTTGACGTTGAACGGCTGAAAGGGTGTGAAGACGTGAGAATAGTTTAGTCATGTTGATAACCTCCTCCCCCGTGGAAGTCCCTTAAAATACATGTACAGGCGTATGTTTTACGTCAACGAGCCGAAACCCTGACACAATACACAAATACACATCTGGATGTGCTCCGGCCTCGATACTCTTCGACGTCATTTCAACAAAACCTCGTAGTTTGCTGACAGTTACTTGATGTAAAGCCTGTCAGATGTCATTACCATAATATCCAGGGTTTGTTGCTTTAGTCACGCATAACCTGATAAATTTTCTGAGGATACATTCTAAAACGCGCGGATTTGTAGTTTTAAGTTTTGCACAAGGTTCAGCCGCGTCCAGTATTTGCAGGGTTGCGCCCAAGCTTACCTCTATTCTCATGTCCGAACTTGTTGACTGTTTTCGGCTTCGATTTCAGACGATACCGATTGTAAATTTATGTTTGCCAAGAAAGACCACGACAACGATGAGCAACACGAGAACGCTGCTGCCACCGATTCCAAACGAGACACAACGACGCACCCGTAGTTGTCAACGACTGTCACCAGGCAGGTCAAGTGTGTCGCGCAGCTCGAGTGGCGCGTCCGTGAAAAGTGGCGGTGCGAAGAGGAGCGAGTCACACTCGGGTAAGCGACAAGATTTATGTAGGAATTTTTGCTTGGTCGATCAGATGCATCTATAGGCAAACTACACCAACACGAGCTCGATTTCGCAGCTGGCAGAATGGTGAAACATTCATACGTGGCTGCTGATTTGGGAAATGTTGCGCGTTGAAGAATGCAAAATGAGTCATGATGATTTTCTCTTTCTATTCGTTTTGAACACACGCCACCTTCGAAATCGGGCTCATGTTGGTGTAGTTGGCCTTTACATAGCTGTTTTGTGGTTGCTGAACTTCAAGTGAGGAGCATGTTTGAGCTAAATTGGCTATTATAGTATGTATATTATCGGTATTATTTGCCTGGTGACACTCTTCTGCCACACAACTTGTAGAATAGCGCTCTGCTGTCATGACCAATGGTGTCACGCATAAAGAAATGGTTTCGATCAGTGAACGGGGTTGCACTTGTGGCGCGTGAGACTTTACCTCGGTATAGTTGGTCTCGATTTGAAATGTACCATCTGATTTTTTGGGGCTAACCCTGGCTGCCGGTCGAAATTGACGGGACGAGAAATTGGCAGCCGCGGTGTTAGATCTTTGGGTCGAAACCACAACCCCCCGCGAGTCATATACGTTGCACGTACGGTACACACCAGGCTGCAGTTGTGGTTCTGATCAGGTTTGACTCGTACCCCAAAGTCCTCACATGGAGTAACCGTTGTTCTCCAACACTGCAGTCCTGTCATCATTCCACCACACGACCTGTCCCGTGCTGGTGCCCCGTCGCCCGATGCACGGCAGCGCTGGCGATGTCCGAATGAATCGACCACCCACGCTCGCGTATCGACCGAATCCGCTGACACAAAGTCGCTCAGCTGCACACAGTCCCGTGTCACACTATGATTTGCTCGGTTGGTTGGGGTCGGGAACTTTTGCATCAGCCTAATATGAAATGAAATGAGCAAGTGAACAGGGCGCAGATTGCGAAGTGTGGTGCAGTCCTGTCCTGTGCCAACTATACATACCCCTAATGCTCAGTTCGGATCATGTCCTGGACCCTGGCGCTACACGAGTTATGTACGACAGACTGTATCAAACCAGTGGCCGGGGAATAATTGGAGCAAGCAAAGCCGGTTTGAGCAAGACCATATTTTGAGCACGAAAAAAGAGTAGAGTCAAAAGAGCAAAGTTAGCCTTGGGCTTATTTTGTTATCAGGCTTATAGGCTTAGACTTAGACTGTTAGGCATACGCGGCCAAGTTTTGTTTTGGCTTGTGCTCAGACCTACTCGTTTTTACGTTCTGCTCATTTGGACTCAGTATTTTTTCTTGCTCAAAGTGGTCTTGCCTAAACTGACTTTGCTCAATTGCCTGCTATTGAGAAATTATAAAGATTTCCATTACAACATCGTGTGCCGCCACAAAACAACCACCCATTTGCAATTTCGACTCTCGTAAAAGATGTTCTCCGACCTAAAATGAATAACCTCTCAAAGCTGGACGAAATTAGTGGCTCCAGCAAATTTCTTAATATTATCCTTAATGCAAAAATCCCACGTGACCAAGGCAAGTCACATCCGATCGGATCAGATCGCCAAGATTGACACCGCTCTGTGTTTGCGATCAACTTTGATTGATGCAATCACGGGCAATTGAGCAAAGCAAGTTTGAACAATATTACTTTTACTTTGATCACTTGAATCATTACTTCGTTTGCAGTCTCGATCCCCAACGATTCGCCCCCATCGAGTCAAAGTAGTCATTCGTCATCGATCAGCGGAGGAATTCGACCGAACATCAAACGATCGAGTAAACACGACGCGCACAGCATGTCAAACAGCACGTTGAATACGAATTATGTTGCTGGTTGGTCAAAATCAGTGTTCCTGTATTCACTTCGTCACGCTCATTTCGGGATGTTTTCCTATTTCCATACGATGTCGTCGCGCTATGGTTTGCGTTTGCACGCGTCTCATAGCAGACACCCAGCCAGCTGCGTTCGCACAAATAGCACGCTGTTGGGTCGGCAACGGTAGCATTAATCGAAACGCAGTTCTATGCCTTGGTCAGGCAGCCCAATATTTACTTCGTCAGGCTGAATCTGTTAACAAAGCAAACACCTAGACTGCATCGCTTGGATATCTTTTTGAATTTAGCAAAGCGTTTGTTAGTCGGGAATCAAGGTGGTGTGTTTGGAGCAGCGTTATAGTGCAGCTCGCCATTTGGAACGTACAAGAACCGAAACATCGGTGAAACATTGCAGGTTCTCGTCAGCAATCGATCCCAGTTCCCGAGCGTCATGTGAGTCTAGATGAGTGCACACGTGCACCCACCGATCTTCTCAGCTTGTGCGAGTTTCTCACCAAAGAATCGGAGCGTCGTCGAAGCGAATATGAAACATCAGCCAGGCAGGCGATGCGACGCCGGTCGACGTTTGAACCGATGAAACTGCAGCCGTTGCAGCACGTCAGCGACGACTATTATGTGAATTACTCAGCTAATCTGATGAAACTGCCCACCATCAGCATAAATGATCACACGAACAAACCGGAGAAAGAGTTCTGAACTGTTTGACAATCGGATGAAAACTCGACTTACGCGTTTATGCGATAGTTGTTTCCAATGGAAATTTTGATATTAGTTCATTCTAGGTCTTGCTGATACGACCCGTCGATCCGACGAACTTTTACCGTAGCTTTTTGTTTTTACGCCAGACATTGCGGCTTGTGCAGCTTCGTTTACTGCAAGTTATTGCGAGCACCTGACTACACATTTTTGAAGACATTGTTTCCTGCGGGTACTTTGTATCACGTTCCAGTTTGTATGTATGTACATTGGGTCGAGAGTCAGAATACGCTAACAAGACCTATTCTTACACGGTACGAGCTATATGCGGTTCTTGTCAGACATAACAATGATGGTGCAGCGCTGTGGCAAAAGTATTTTTTACCAAGAACTATGGAGAAATGACTTTTGTGTTTTTTGCGAAATAATGTTGTGATAACTGTAATGTGATTATTTGTCTTTTTGTATATTTCCTATCATGGCCAAAACGCATCATAATGAATTTGCACATGTAGGTACAAAGTGTTGCTGGCCAATTTGCTCGAGCAAAATGAAAGGTGACAAGTGTACGCTCCGAACAGAACTTCTTTCCATAAATAAGGATTTATCGCGACTCCTATTCCTAGTAACATAACGTCAAAAAAACGCAGTGACGTCAAAACCCTTTGCGCGGATTATATTGCACTTGCACCTTGTACAAGCACAAAAGTTGTTATATTTGACCAAAAATAGTCCCTAAGACAAAAATAGGCCAACTAACTCAAGCCAGACCGACAGAAAGTACAATTTCAGTACTGGGTAATTTGTACATGGACAATAATGATCGGATTTCTCTCACGTCAGAAGAGTTCAACAAATCTGTTGGCTTTCACAGGTGGCAAGCACGGTTTCCACGCGCATGTCGGCCGGGTGTTGTATTGTCCACTGGGCATTGCTGAAAAGTGGGTTGCCATACACGGAACGAACACTGCAGGAGGCTATTATAGGCAAACCAGATGCAGACCAATACGGTCAAATCATTCGCGCATCACCCACAGGCATGATAACAGGAGTAGAAGTACTCCAACTGATGACATAAAGTACCTATACGCACGAAATGAATGTGTATTGTTGCCGAGTTCATGTCTGAATTGTGCGTTAATTGTACTCAGTTCTGATCTGAGCACAAAACCAAGCGTCACGTATAGGCAGGCACAAGAGTGCGACTTTGCGCCAAGCGCGAAGAAAGCGCACGAAGGTGAAAATTTCGGTCGCGAGCACATGTTCAGCCACACACAATGCCACACGGGGTGCAAAAAAGTCTAAACGACATCTTGTCTCAGGGGTCACTCACCACTCAGCAGAGTTCGACGCCAACGTCGCATTGGCGAAGATGAGCTCTGTAAATCGGGAAAGTTGGGTGCTTAAAGCTTTAAAGAGTGCGCGTGCCATCTGGTGACCATGAGAACCTTAGGATTTTGAAAACTAGAGCCTGCAAAAAACGTTTTTTGTCCATTTTTAAATGAAAGTTTTTATTATTATCATATTATTTACAAGAGCAAAAAATGGCACTGCAAAGAATGGAAAAGGCGAATTTCAGTAAGAAAACATGGCTTAATGAAATAGTTGAGTATGATATAAAGTATGATATAAAATAAAATTTTTAACCATTTTCTGGTTAAGTTGCAACCTCCCGGTTTGGCCCAAATCATGCGACCAAATTTGGCATGGGATCAACCACGAAAATGAACCCCCATACATCAACACGCATCTCGACGAAGGATAAATTTGACAATAAATTTTGAAGATCATGGACCAAAATTTTGATTTTCCTTGAAAACCGGGGCAATTCCTCTGACAAATCAGGTAAATTCAGGATTTTAAGAAACGAAAAACGGACATTTTTTGCACAGGTTTCTTGAAAACTTTTCGGATATAAATACAGCAAACGTCATTGCGCACCCATTAAATAATCTGTTCTACCGAAGGCAAGTTTTGAACAGGGACTTGCTTGAAATTCAGCTCTTGTACTTTTTTCGTTGTCTCTCATCGTTCTGGATCCGCAAACATATGTACATAACCAACCCTTCGTTGTTGAGCCACAACATAATCGTCGTCATAATTAGTCGTCCATAAGTTCGGCACCTCATGGTGAATCAGTGAATCGCGCCAGATCAGTCTTGACTGAGTTGACGCAAACTGCAAAGACAACCATATCGCGCTGATCGCTAACAGTGCTTTTGTCGCTGGCATAGTTGTCACAGAGCGACGTTGCTGTGTACCCAATCGCAGCTGGCCGGGCCTGAAAATTAGGGTAGAACAAAAAACGGTGTTTGACAAAAAAAAGGAATAAGAAATATTGACTGATTGACGCATTGGCAATTTGGGAAGGCGGTCGATACATACGATAGGACGGTACCTACGGCTAGGCAATGCGTACGACCGGACAATATGGATAAAATACGGTAGAAGTCGACAAATGTACGGCACAATGGGGATACGCAGGGTTAAATGATAAGGTCATAAAATGGCACGTGAAGTTACGACCCTTTTAAAGGATTTGATGCTGCCAAACATTTTTACTGGTCAGTCTTCACGCAATGAAGCGCACCCCTAATAAAGTGCACCACGTAGATTTTAAAATTGAACCAAGTTTTCAAGCATAGGAATCCGATATTAAGATGTAACTATTGCGATTGGTTTGAGTGTGATACCGTAGTCATGTGGCAGGATATTTCGCGGTGATTGCCGTCATGTTATATAAAGCCGGCGAATTCGGGTTAGATGGTCCAACGTTAAAGCGGGAGTCCAGGCAGTAGGGTCCGGTCACCAAACTTGCTGAAAACTTCAGATCCGTGTGTCGCAATTCATGTGAATATAATGCAGTTTATATGAAATCGGTAGCCTCAGTATCGACCGAGAACGATATCGTCAAAGGTACCAACCCAGGAGTATAAAATATTCCGGACCAGCTGCCCAAAAACGACATTCATAACGTGTAGAGATGGGGCAGAATCTCTTTTTATTCGCTGGGTTACGGTAGCACAGCCCAAACCAGCGTGGTCATCAAGCGTTTTGTTCCCCAAATGTTGGTGCGCTTATCTTCTGATGGTGAGTTGGCACTGAGTTGGCACGTGTGAAACATTTTTCTACCCAGTGCAGTTCTGAAACTACCGTAACCCAGCGAATAAAAAGAGATTGATGACGTATCTGCACACGCTATAAATGTCGTTTTTGGGCAGCTGGTCCGAAATTTATTTTGTTCCCGAGTTAGTACCTTTGACGACGCTGTTCTCGGTCGATACTGCTTCAATTAAAGTTCTGTAAATGGAATTGTGTTGAGATTAATGTCGACTATAACCTGTGAAAAGTTGAACAAGTTTGGCGCAGTGACCCCACTGCCTGGACCCCCGCTTTAAACATTTTCTAAATTGTTGTTTCACCATTGCTATTCGACGCAATACTATCGTGTTTGGCATCATTCTGCAGCAAATGAGAAAACGGAAGACAACTCTGATCACCAGAAAGGCTCTCTGGATGCTTTCAAAAAAGTACCCCCTTAACCTCCAACTTTCAGCGAAACTACAGACGTTCAATTCGTCCATTTCATTCAAATTCCATTGACTGATCTGCTTCGCTATAAGGTGGTCAAATGCAGAACGATGCCATACAATGGCGTCGAAAACAATCTTAAAAATCAATTTTAAAAGAGTGTAGCATTGTACCACTTACCGTAACCCGATTTCGCGGCTTTATATACATAACATGACGGCAATCACCCCCGGAATATCTTACCGTATGACTACGATATCAAACCGCGACAGTTAGCTTTCAATGTCGGCTTCAGCATTACTCTTGGTTGAAAATTTTGGTTGAATTTCAAACTCCATGTGGAGCACTTCAGCACGGTGGTGCGCCTCATTGGTTGCACCTGCGTGAAGAGTGACCGTAGTGAAATCATTTGTAAACGTCAAGTCCTTCATTCATTTTGAGCCGTCATTCATTGCTGTAGCACAAAATATGAGCAAGTTTCGGTTGAACTGGCAATAACTCACTCAATGTGACTACACATGCCTAGATGAGTTTGCTTACTTGTGATGCTTATTTCTTTTGGCATCCATGAACAACGCGAGCTGCCAATACTGATACGAGAGAATAGCCAATCCGGACTCACATGTTATAGCGATTCCGAATTTTCTAATCTCTGAGTCATTGGAGGACTATACATGGGTGAAAATGGTCGATTCTAGACCAGTTGGATATGGCAGCAACAACAGACTTCGTGCTTGTTCATGCCTACTGTTTTTTGAACCACTTGGGCACCGGGTGGTTGTCTTGACGCAATTGCCACTGGTTGTAAGGAGAAGCGCAAAAGAAGTACAACTTTATGCAGAACTTCCCGCCCTTGCGGCCTTAGCACCTTATCCGTAGGCGAGATACCACCAGTATTCAAACAAATTGCACAGTTGACGGCACAAGTCATATTTTGTAGAGTGTGCCTGGAATATAGCCGTGACGTCGAGCTTACAAACATCATAACTTCACGTGCCATTAACTTTCAGCCCCTTGTACCGTACGTGTCGTCCGGTCGTACGCATCGCCTAACCGTACGTATCATCCTATCGTTTATGGCCAGGTGCGCAATTTGTGGGCTTATTTCTTGTGGTTGATGACATTGAAAGGCTGACCAGAATGTATGGCTTTACAACATGGCATTCCATGGTAATACAGGTATGTACCAACTTCGTCAACGAAAGCGCCAAATTTACGACATTCATTAAACACACTTCAGACAAAAGGATTCAGACAGAAGCAGGTGGACAAGGTGCCCACTCATGTGCACTTCATGTATACACTTCGTTGTGCGGATGGATAAACAAAAATACAAAAATAGACGGTTGATATTTATGACGTAGTAGTGATAACAGAGAGACACGTTGTATTTGACAAAGCGCATATCAACCTTGGAAGACCAATTGCATAGCACTTCAAAGTCTCCATACATTATCCAGTCCAGATATTGGTCGCACAATAACTTTGTAACAATCCATCCAAAAAGTTTCCTGAATGGTAAAGCACGTTCGCTGCAAAGTATGAGCGTCCTATTTCTATTTTTTCCAAAACATTTCTTCTCCAGGGCTAAAACAACAAACAGTTACATTACAGAACTTGCAGCAACGCTGTAATTTGCATGAAAAGAGCAAGTGAACACAACGAATGACGCAATATATGTATAGTCGAACCACGAACTCATGAGACGACTTTTTTTGAAGTTGACTTAAACGGATCCAATAATGTTCCGGTTCCACGTATTTCGGAAAATGAATGAAAGAGAAACGCACGTATTTTTTTAAAACCACGCTCTCTACCTCGGTGCGTCAATTCCCTTTTCACTCCCAAAACATTTGTGTGTTGAACAACGTTGCTGTTCGCGTAAGCACGCAACAAATTGAGGTCAGCCAGCTGGAACTTGTCATCATGTCTCTCGGCCCAATCTCTTTCTTTTGTTTGCGAAAACCGGTGTAACCGGCGCATTTTTGAATCCGGCCAAGCAAGCTTTAAAAAGAGTCGTCTCATGAGCACATGGCTGGACTATATGTATGCAGACAACTGCAGTGTTGTGATGTGAACAGAGGTGCGACCCATTTACAGTTACCGTATTACCTCTCTTATATTTAAGGGTTGCTCTAATTTAAGAGCAAGGGCTTATACTTGGGTTTGTTTGAAATAAACTTAAGCGCATGCTCTATAGCTTAATGAATGCTGGTGTTTTGGCCCGCATTTGTACTTAATTTCAGTGCATAATGGAACAAAAAGTACCAAATGTAACTTCGAAACAGTGGTTAATAAAAAAAATTCATTCTAGCCAAAGTTTTTAGAAAAAATTTTTTAATTAAAACATTTTTTATTCCAGCCAAAATCTGCCCAACACGATAAAAAATGAGCGCTCAAGTACAAGATAGGGCTGTGTTCTAAGTACATACAGTATACCATAAAGCACAGGTGATACAAAAACCATGCTATCCAATGGTCGATAAGTATGTACCAACCATGGGCAGTTACACACCCGTACCCTTCCCTAGGTGGTGCGGGTGTGATGGTATGGCTTTCTGATATTCGGGATGGGAATTTTAGGTGAAATTATTGCGTCTAGGTACACGACCAATGCAAATAAGCTGCGCATAGTGTGAAATTAGAGTGAAGTCATATGCAGGGTTGGGCAAAAACGTTTTTTTTTAAAACGCCCAGATGACCAAAATATGCCCCCAAAAAATTGGAAAACGCTCATGTTGGGAAGAAAACGTAGTTAAATGAAGTAATTCTTTGTGTTCTGAGGCAAAATAAACGGGTTTCAACCCTTTTCTAGCGAGTTGTTAAGATCCCATATCAGACCCGCATCATGGGACCAACTTTGGTCGGGGTAATCACTGAAAGTCAAACTCCGTATATCGACGTATCTCGACAAAGTAAAAATTGGTCGAAAATTTTTTGAAAAAAATGGGACAAAAATTGATTTTCCTTGATAATCAGGGTACTTTCCCTGAAAAATCGGGGAAAATCAAGGAAATTCAGGGTTTAAAAAAAACGAAAAACGACCCAGGCGTTTTTTGAAAAAAACGTCGGTTTTTAAGAAAAAACGCCGTCGTTTTTTTTGCCCAACCCTGGTCATATGAGGGGCCCTGTGGGCACTGGTTTTTTTAAAAAATTCGTTCCAAAAATTTCTCCATTTTTTTGCTCTAAAAGTGCTATTTTTTGCATAAAAATTGCTACTGTTGACATCACCTGACACGGGTGTATTGGGTGCCATAATCGTTGTTTTGTGGCAGCTAGACATAGGGTGGAATTTTCGAAACGGTGTAAAGGTCAGTTGGGCATAAAGGTCGGTGTAAAGTTCGGTCGAAAGTTCGGTCGGCGTAGCTCGGTGTAAACGTGAAACATTGCCTGTTATTAACGTGGAAGGTTTCAAGTTTACACCGAGGTCTATCACACTGAGCTGTCGACGGAGCTTTCCACCGACCTTTACACCCAACTGACCTTTACACCGTTTCGAAAATATCACCCATAGTGCACACAGTCACAGGGCCTGGAGTGATTCGATGTAATATTCACTCTAATTTCACACTATGTGCAACTTATTTGTATTGGTCGTGTACCTAGACGCAATAATTTCACCCAAAATTCCCATCCCGAATATCAGAAAGCACAACACCCGCACCACCTGGGGAAGAGTACGGGTGTGTACCTGACTACATATGGTTGGTACTTATGGACCATTGGATAGGATGGTTGTCGTATATACCCACGGCAGGGTCAGGTGATGTCAACAGTAGCAATTTTTATGCAAAAAAGCACTTTTAGAGCAAAAAATAGAGCAATTTTCGAACATTGAAATAATAAAAATCTTTTTTAAAAAATTCGTTCTAAAAGTTAAAAAAAATTTTTTGAAACACCGTAGCCTCGAAAAACTGTTTGGGCAATGAAAATTGAACACAGGTTGGCATTCCATTCAATATATGACATGACAACTGCTGCTGAGACAAATGAGAAGAATCTACATACCACGACCACGAGACGTGAAAAAATTTAAGGGTGCTCTAATTTAAGAGCCTATTTCAACTCATTTGAAAAAATTTAAGGCCCCCTTAAATTTGAGGCAATTCGGTACCTCAATCGCGAACAATTTATTCATTCTGGTTTCAGTGTCCTTTCAATAAATGAAACATCAGCCATGTTATTGACCAAACAAACAATGTCTAGTGTTGATTGTCCAGTCGTCTCAAATGGATTATGCACATTATGTTTCATCCATGCCTTGAAGTTTTGCGGTGGGTAACGTGAGCATAATTAACACTTGAGTCCATCCAGCATTTGAGCCTATTTGACACCAAGCATGACGTTGGAACACATGCGTCCCCACTCTACGTATCATAAACTTGTCTCAAATTATAACGCCGTCTAGTTAAAACCCCGTTGTAACGCATCCTTGTGGTCACATGACGGACGCATGGGACAGATTTTTCCACGCACGCAAATGCCACTTCAACAAAGCACTTTGTGGGGGAAAATCGGCTCATGAAACTAAACCGCCGTCTCTCACAAAACTAACGCGCTATCCCTCAAAGCGAAATCTCCAATCGTGGATTAAACTTTAGCGATAAAAGCGTTGGTTAAAGTTCAATGTGTGGACGTTGTTTTACAACCACCCGCCATCTTAATGAACATACCACCTATGCGCTCTTGCGAAAGCATGAAATCGGTCACACTTGAGTGGAGACGTCGCGGTCGTGATATCACAATCAAATTGGTTTCATTTCTGCATCTAGTTGCGCATACACGTCATACGATTCTGCTCCCCACGCACGCACCATCACGTTACCCCATTCATGGGTTCGCTTCTGCACCAAATTGGTCTTGTTAACGCAACGCACATGACATTGATGATTCCACATGAATAGGCGGAAGCGCAAAGAGGAATAAAGTATGTCGAGTTAAAAATAAAAGCAAAACAAAGGAACCATTTTGGATTGCGTGGGAGGCGGCGGACAGCATGGTAATGATTGGACCCCGGAACTTTTTCTGGATAATTTATTCTCTGTACCAAAAAACACGAACAACAATCTCTTCTTCAGTGGAAAACGGATGACATTAGAACTACACTTGCAAACACAAGAGACAGAGAGCATTATTAAAAACAACGAGCCAATTACTATATCTCCATAAATACAAATAGAATTCTTGACCGCATCAATCCATCATCACTGAACAAAAAAAACAGAAAACATGCTTGCGCCGTGAAAAACAGTCAATTAATTGAAACACAAAATAACTGCCATAAGAAACAAATTACCAACCATTCACCTGACGACGGGCTACAATAGTGAAACAGCGCAGCACACTTGCTAATACAGTGAGAAACAAAGAACGGAACAGCCTAAAACATGGCATTTGGTGCCGCGCAATAAAAGAGATAAATATCACATGTTGAATAAATTAATCGGTAGTTATAATAGGTTCCTAAACTCTTTATTTTTCGTTAGAAACACAAAAACAACCAGAAATTAACGATAGTGGCTGAGTACTGCTTTCACTAACTAAACACACACAGTATTTTGCAGCCAAAACGGGAGATTTACTATCTTTCGGAAACAGTAACCCTAAAAAAGAAAAATCAAGGCCGCGAGAGAAGAGAAACAATAACAAAACCACCATCAAATTCTCATCAAAACAAAAACGAGCACAATGAGAGATATTAACGAATCAATAATAATTAATCAATAGTAAACAACGCACAACTCAAAAACAAAAAAACAGCCAGCGGATGATGCGATGAGAGAGAGCCAATAGGAATCACCACGATTATCGAATGCAATGCACCACGCACGCTAATAACGACGAGAATCAGAACCTGAACATGGAACGTAATGTATTGGCCACGGACAATCTATGAGTTATTGCGGGCCAAAATTCCAATTCTGCCGTTAAAACTGCGATGAGTCTAACGCTATGGCAATATTACCGATGAGTATGATGACAGGTGACAGGTATGACAACACACTGGCATTTTGGCAGTGCGCAACATCAGCCGGCATCAAACTTGGTTCACTAAAGTTCTGAAGAAACGTGGTTCACTAAAGTTCTGAAGAAACGAAAAAAGTTCTGTAAAGCTGTCCCCAGACAGTGCGCTTCGATACTAATGTACTTCCGACCACCAAATTTGATAAAATAGCCAGATGTGACCACTATCAATGACAACAACGTACCCCTTTGCGACGATCGTTGTTCGTGTCCACGTCTGAGCACGGTCGGTCCGGCCACGCCCATCGGTGGCACGCCACTCACCAGCGGGAATTCGGGTGGAGACTGGCCCTCGTCGTCGATGCTGTGACTGCAGGCGATGTAGATGGATTAGCAGTTAAATAAAACATATACTTGCAGTGCTACTTGATACGTTGCCCAAACCAAAGGTTCAAGCACTCGAAAGCACTACTCGCAGTTTCGATTACCACGGGCGCCAATGCCGTTCGACAAACGGTTATTGAAAGAGATTCGTTAGGTCAGAAAATAGGTCAGAATTTAGGTTAGTTGAGAAAACCTAAACTAAAAATTTATATCTCAATTGTTGTGTGACAAAAGTCACAGCTAAACTGCCGAATGTTAGATGGCGTGACAATCTCCCGCATCCTATCCCCGACACTATAACACCAACGAGACAGCACAACACCAGCAAGCACAACAACCAATCATCTGCCTGCCCCCAACCAATCAGCATCGCGCAACGGTCGATGTTGGCGACGTGGTCGTGTCGACGACTTGGAGCCCGTCGTTGTGTTGCTGTTGCTTTCCGGCATCGTGATCGCTTGATAGCTGGGATGGCCGGACAGAAGGATTGGTGTGGTCATCAGTTGAATGGGCACTGTTGCCGCTGCTTGGTCCACGTCCGATTGGCTGCATCATGTGAACGGATGGGAAATGATAGGGAAAGATTGACGTCGAAATGAAAAAAGGTTAGGCAGACAATATAAATGCAGTTAGGGTCACCCACTCACCAAGAAACCAGAGAACACAAAGTCGATGTCGATTATACTGACAAAAATTGACCGTCTGGTCGTGAAAGCACAGCACATCAAGGGGCAAGCCAAAGTTGCAACCAAAATTATCAGATTAAACCATTTCAAGAAATTTAGGTACTATCGAGACGAGCTAGACACTATACCTCTTTTTCCGTTCACCTTCGTTCAGTTGAAGACCACAAACAAACATGATTCAACCAACCGTCCTCTAGATCGTGTGCGTCGTTTGTTCTTTCGATGATGTCGTCTCGCATCATAATCCTCAATCGTGTTGTCCTCATACGGCGCACTCTTGCGTCCGTCCGTGCTCTTGCGCGACGACGATGTCTTCGACTTGGAACGGGGGTGTTGTGTTGACCTGCAACAGTCATCGTGCAAACAGCTTCAGTACTGATAAGTCAATTGAATCAGGGCTTATTTGCGGTCAGAGCATGCCTACCGGAAACATCGCAAAAGCTCTGGCTTGCATTATGTGCCACCGACGGTGACAATGACATATTGACTGTAAAGATCAGTTCAAGTTCAAACCAAACAGCAGCCAAAACACTGTCACACCAACTGACCGTGGTCTCGAGCCAGCAGATGTATCATGCACATTCATCGGTGATTTATGACCCAACGATTCAGGGTCACTGGTTGGCATCGCATTCCATCCGCCACCCAGACCTGCGTCCATACCGCCGCTCGGTTGAACTGTGGCAGCGGGAGCACCAAGCAGTGAACCTGCATGTTGAATGGCACATGCAGAATTTAAGCCTCAAGTTGACGGATTTTTAGGGAATTCTGAGCACTTAGAGCGCCGAAAATTGAATCGTAATCTGCATCAATGTTCCAATATTTTTGGAACAACATGCCACTGATAAACTATCGCAGAACATAAGATTACAATAAACTGCACACTTTGACAACAGATGTCGGTCAAGTTTTGCCAACCACTGTAAATAGTTGAAAACCGCCAAGCGAAGTTGCTTTCGGAACACGCCAATATGCACTAAGCTGAAGCAACTGACTATAATTATATCCGGTTCCGTTGGCACTGCTTTGTGTGGAAGTGTTGAGCATGAGTTGTGGCGAAAGACTGGTCATACGCGGTGCCCCGCCAGACCCGTATTGCATCATTTCGGCCTCCGACGAATTGCCGCCCGCCGAGTCGACGCGACCTGTGCAGAAATAAAATGAAGAGTTTCTCTCACTTTCATTTTGTTTTCTCTTAATTTTTATTTGTACCAGAATCGGGAGGCGATCGTTCCTGAACACCGGTGGTACGACGAATTGGGGCGGGCGAACTGCTGTAGCCACCCATGATGGGCGAGATGGCTTGAGGCGGTGGGTTTTGCGTCACGTAACTGCAACGAACGGAACGAAATGAACAACATTCTTATTTGTAATGTTGTGTTGACCGTGAAAGCCATCTGGTTTGTCGAAAAGATCTGAGACCGAGCAATACTCGGATTGCCTTTTTTAATCAACAACACGCTCGAGCACGATAACAAATATTTGGCAAAAAAAACTTTAGAGTGCTGATGACGTGCGGTGTTGCCATTTGGCAGGCACGGGCAAGGGCAACCTTTATTCAGACCGACCGATATTGTGCCATATCATCCCTGAGCTGCTTCTCCGTCTGCCTCCACTCCCTCATGTCATGGTAGTGACGTGCGTCCATCTTCTCGGCCTCGCGTCGCAATCGCTTCACGTCCGCGTCCAGATCCTTGATCTTCTCCTCCTTGATACCCAGTTGGTCTTTCAGTTGGCGCACCTGCAAAAGTGAAGACGCTAACAATTGAATGTTATGGTCTTCAAGGCTATGTCGCTACCGAGTCACAAACACTGAAAACCTTGCAGAAATCACGAAACGACACAACTTCTGCTGCCTTGCCTACTCACCTCATCATTGGCCGCCTTCCATTCCTCTCGCTGTTTGCCCAACTCAGTCGAACGATGTTGCAGTTCCTCCTCTTTGTGTTGCAGCAGCGACGTGACCTAACATTTACACAAAAACGGAATTATCTAACTGTAAAGCATACTACAAAATTTCATGATGCTGAAACATCAGCAGCACCTGTTTCATCTGCGACCAAATATCCTTTCGTTCCTGCTCCGTCTCTTCCAATTTTCGGCGCAAATCGCTCAATTCCTGTTTCAGACGGTTGCACTCGGCGATGGACACATCTTTCTCCTGAAACAAAAGAGAAAAATTCTAGACTTCCCTCCTGTGTCGCTGTAGAATGTTACCTCCAGCTGGATTCGAATAAGCGATTACACGACTCGGTTGTCCAAGCCAGATCAGCAAAAAAACAGATGAACAAGATGGGTGCGATTTGCGCCTAAAGGCCTAACTATACTTCGTTCTCTCAGAGAACAAAGAACAAATTCTCGCGCGCTGATTGGCTGTTGAACATACGTAGACCAATCAGCGCGCGAGACTTTCTTTTTTGTTCTCTCAGAGAACAAAGTATAGTTAGGCCTTAAAGGTGCAAATTGCGCGAAACTTGACGCACCTGGGTGCAAACTGGACACGGTGAACATCGAAGCCGGTTCTTGTCACTCACTCCAACCTGTTCGGCAATATCGACACGTCTACGGGCCTCCTTCACATCGACTTCCAATTTGCCGATCTTTGCCCTCATCTTCGCGTGTTCCTTCAACTGTTCAGCACTGGTCGGCACTGGTGTCTTCGTTGCTGGCGCATCACCCCTCGTGTCCGAGCTCATATCGGCCAATTGCCTGCCGATATCACCAATTCTCGTACCAGCCA
>JASAMV010005448.1:0-20425 GCA_030248065.1 Rhynchonema sp. JSB1_4
GGTGGAGCCGATGTATGTGTAGCCTTGTGGACATGAACACGTTAATTCATAAACGCAATTGCGTTGGTCTGTGACTTGGGTGTTGGTGTTACGTTTGTAATAGAGGAGCCCCCGCAGCGTTTGTTGCTTGCTGAACACCAGTTGAGTGTCGTGGTGTGTGCGCATGTACCTTTTGAGTTGATGTGAGATGTTCCCGTCAAATGGTATTGACATTCGGTTTGTGCATTTGATGGCCTGATTGCCAGGGCGAGTTAATTGTTGTGTGATGAACTGGTGACCGTAGCCGTTTCGTTTGAGTTGCGAAATGATGTAGTCATGTTCAGCGCGTAATGTTTCAGGATCGATGCAGTAGCGATCTGCGCGTTTTCTGAGACAGCTGATAAGAGCACGTTTGGTGCTCATGTCCACAAACGACGAAGCTGGCAACGTTCGGCCGGAATTGTTTGCTTTGCGGAAGACTGATGTTTCAATGTGGGTGTTGCATTGCGTAATGTTTATGTCAAGAAAGCTGAGCTGACCGTTGACAGTGTGTTCAGTTGTGAACTGAATGGTCTGGAAAATGTTGTTGGCTTTGTCAACGAACGGTTGTATATCCTCAACACATTTGAAAATAACAATCGTATCATCGACGAAACGACCGTAGAGGATGGGTTGAGAGATGTTAGGGTCAGAGAGAAGCGTTTCTTCGAGGGCGAACATGTAGAGATCACTGACCGCACAACTCAAAGGGTGACCCATTGGGCAGCCAGAATGTTGACGGTAGATGATGTCGTTGAACTGTAGAAATGCGGTGTCGAAAACGATGCGAAATAGCTCAACGATGTCAGCGATCGAAAGAGAGCTGAGCAGGGGGGTGAGAGGACGCCACTGGTGTTCGGTGCGAGTGAGGATGTCAGGGAGGATTTGGATGAAATGGGACGTATCAACGCTGTCATAGAGGGCTTTGACATCCATTGAGATGATTTGGGTGGTGGGGGTGAGGGGAAGGGATCGCAGTTGAGAAACGAGGTCTGTGAAGTTGATGATACGATGGGGGATTTGTTGGACGGCGGGGGTGAGGACACGATGGAGTTGTTTGGAGAGGGGGTAGGTGGGAAATGGGATGGTAGGGGTGATGAGACGAAGGGGGCGGGCGGGTTTGTGGGTTTTGATGAGGGCGTAGGGAGTTGGGGTTGAGCATTTGTGTTGGCTGGGGATAAGGGCGTGGAGTTGGGAGGGCGTTAGCTTGGGCTTGAGGAGGGCTTCGAGTTTCCGACGGGTGAAACCAACAGGTTCACGACGGGAGGGGGCTGGCTCGAAGAGGGCAGGGTTGGCGAGGATAGTTGTGACTTTGGTTATGTATTCGTCGAAGGGCATTACGACTGTTGTGTTCGTTTTGTCAGCCGAGACGACGATCGCGTTGTTGTCTGTTAGTTTCTTGCGCAGATTTGAGACTGCTTTGATGGACGGAAGGGAGGGGTGCGAAGGACCCGTGCCGTTTTTGGCAATAATGTTTGCCGTTGTTGTGTAGACAGTATTTTTGTCGGTGATGTTTTGGTTGGTTTGCGTTTGCGTTTGAATGGCCGCAATGGTTTTTTAGTGTGGAGTTCTGGATTTCAAATTTGTTTTTGGATCCAGACTCAGAATGTGAAGTTCAGGTTCAGATAATGAGATGTTGGTGAGATTCTCAACGAATGATGGTGGTATCGGTGTTGGTTGCTCAGGCGTGATGACGTTGCGTTTGACGAGTTTCTTCTGGTGTCGATCTCGGATGTTGCAAGTGACGTTGAAATAATGTTGTTGTTGCAGTTTGCAGTCTCACCCCCCTGCTCAGCTCTCTTTCGATCGCTGACATCGTTGAGCTATTTCGCATCGTTTTCGACACCGCATTTCTACAGTTCAACGACATCATCTACCGTCAACATTCTGGCTGCCCAATGGGTCACCCTTTGAGTTGTGCGGTCAGTGATCTCTACATGTTCGCCCTCGAAGAAACGCTTCTCTCTGACCCTAACATCTGATCGTAACGTTGTTGGGCTGTAGGCGGAACTTCGTCCAGCCCCATTTTAAGCGACGCATCTGGCACAGAAATTCCTCGTGAAAGCAGTCCCGTGTATTCATCATAATCTAGCCCAAGTTCGTTCCGTCCATCGAGGGTTCTGAAATAGTCAATGGTGGGGAACTCGCGCAGGTTTAGATCATCTACAGAGCGCAGAGCCGAGTATGGAAAGTAAGATTTGCGCAAGCCGGGATGTTCCTTTCCAACAAACAGTTCACCGAACTGGCGCAAGCTACATTTGCCACCCAGAAAGTTTAGTATGTCGGTGAACAGTAATTGATCCGACACAATTGACACGTATTCCTTGATGGACCTCTTCTTGACCGGTCTCGGCACCTTGCCGCATTTCTCAGCCAAGCGGTAGAAGAATCCTTGTCGACTAAGAAGATCGTAGTCGTAGGATGATGCTGAAAAAATAGACTACCTTGCATATGCACTCGCGTGTTTCAATGAAAGCAGTTGTCAACAAATCATAGCTAACTGTTGAATCCAAGAACTGGAATGCGCCGCAGCACCTTGATGAAGTCATCATGAACCCGTTCAATTTGTTTGCGTCTGGGTTCGTTCTGAGCACCCTCAATTCGCGATTTCAGTTGATCAATTGTCACCTGGTTGTGTTGTAGGTTCAACTGGAACGCCTTTTCCGAAGCACCCAACAACCACTCGATGCTTTCTTCGATATACTGGTCGGTTCCCGGGTCACTGGCAGTGCCTCGCTCGGCAAAATCATCGATATTGGAAGATAAACCGATCACGACCGGCTGGTGACGTTGAGAGATCTTTGTCTTGTTGCGAATCATCTCCACGGGTGACAGTGCACACTCGATATCCAAAGAAATCATGTACTTGTTGTAGTACTTATCCTTCAACGGAATGCCAAGTTCAGCCAAACGACGAGCCATGAATAGATGTGGTTGAAACCGACCGCGAATGGTGCGCTTTTTCTGTGGATGCGACTTGTCAACGACTTCACGGTTGGGATTGTCTCGACAATGTGCTTCATGTCTGCGGCGGCTATCAGTGCGATCGAACGGCATGCAACAGTGCATGCAGGGGAAACAGTGTGTAAATTTGTCAACAGATCGAATCAGACTGTATCCTTTGCTGTGTTGGAAGATGTCGACTTGAGGATTTTGATTGCTGGGATCAGCGAAATCTTCTTGGATAGACTTCCGAATGGAGCCATCACGATCGAGCCAATACACGACAACCTTGATGCCAAGTTCTTCGCTAAGCTTCACTATCAGTCGTTTTGGAAGTTCAACATCGACATTCTCTGAGGTCAGAGTCGCCACCAGTTCTTTGATTTCGTTCATCTTTTGTTTGTATCTGAGTCTGTACATTCCAGGCGGCTTTCTTTCTTGAATGTTAGCAACTGCGACACCAATGCAGGCAAAGAATGAGTGTGATTTCGATTCGCCGGGGTAGGATTGGGTCTTCTTGCGCTGCATCTTGCGTTCTGTAATTTATTTAATTACGTCGGAAATAAAATTTCAAGTTGGTGAATCTTACAAATTCCCAATCAGACTCTCCTCCACTTCCTTTGGTGACCTTTTCTATTATAGTTGGTAACTCGTTGCCAACAGCTTCCACCATTTTTTCCAGTGATTTTTTGGAAGAAATATGGAAACCGTGTGGCAGCAAGTTTGTGTTGAAAGCGGGGTAGAACCACCGGATCAGGTCAGGGTTGCGTAACAGATATCCGATCTCACAAAACGCATACAGATCGTGACCCTGGGCTTCACTGAACGCTTTCACCAAGGCAGCACGAAACGTGTCTTGCGTCAGATTTGTGATTGGCACATTTACGGTGGTGCCTCGTCCATGATGGACTGTGTATTGAACTGCTTCGGGAATTCCACTCAAATATTCTTCTTCCTCACCTCGCGCAAGTTGACCTTTGTCCGTCAATGTATTGCTCGCCGGAGACAGTGATGGGGCTGCTGCTGCTGCCAGCTGCAAATTAAAAACAGTACTGGTTTGGTTAGACCAACCGAGGAACCAAACAATGGTACTGTCAAACTAAACACACCGGTGGTGTTTCTTGTCCCTCTTCATTGCTGTCACTTTCTTCGGCGCTATCGAGTATGAACGGATTGCTCTGAACATTCAGAGCGGGTGAGAAATAGAAAAAAATACATTATTCATGGTAAAATAAGTGCACGTACTTTTCTCGCTTTGGTGAATTCGTGGTCACGGTCAACATGGTCTGACTCCGTGGTGGCATCTGTGTCTGATGTGTGGCTGTCTGTGCTAACCTGCAGTTGAAGACTTGCCAGATTCAACATGTCCTTGTTTTTTTTCTAAATTGTAAGATCTATGGTTAACCTCATGCGCACTGTCAGTCAGTGTCGGCGCATGTTCATTCTTGACTTGCAGCTGTGACATTTCGTCCGCTAACCGTCTCTGTAACAAGACACAATTGTGGTTGACGAAGTGTACTTATGGGGTGCGGGGTGTACTACTTCAATCTAAGCTCAGGCACTCACTGGGGTATAGTGTTTGTCACTGGGTGTGCCCATGCTTCGTTCAGCACGCTGTCGCCACGTTTGCTTCTGCAAAAATTATCAGCAGGTGCGTCACCGTGTTTTGAGCTCTGTTAATTGGTAACTAATTATTGACAAAAAACTTACTTTTTCTTGATCTCCGTTCGGATTGCGTTCAGCCATCTTGAAATTTTTGACTTGCAGCGACTGTCAAAGACCATACAACGATAAATCAGCTGCGTCGTTCAAACTTAACATAACATCAATGAGAACGCGTGTCTGTTTTTTTACTGATAATAATTCAGCTGCTCAGCTTCATATGCAGGACGTATATGTGCATAAAAATCTAACGAACATGTTTGTGCGTGCCCTGACGTTGCAAGGCGTGGGTGTGACTCATTGCACATAGTGTGTGTGTCTGCGTCGAGAGTGTGTGTCCAAACTGGTTGCATTTATACCGGAATTCCCGCAAAAACACATACACAACGCACATGTTTCAGCAATTTTAGTAAAAACGCTCCAACACGCTACCCTGAGTCAACAAGGTGTGTACCTGTTGGTGCCTGGCACAGGGTTCCTGGTTGGTTATGTACCAGGTTGGTACTCTTTGTGAAACATCAGCAAGCATAGCATGAAACATTTTGTGAAACATCAGCCAGCTTGGCAATACACATTTTTTTGAAACATCTGATAGACATTATACTTTGGTCTCCGTCGAGGACGGAGTAAAATAATCTATGTGCCAGCACGGAGTAAAATAATCTAAGTACCCGCCTATACCCACGTGTATTGGACATAGAATTTGGGTGTTGGTAAGTCTCCTCTTACTTATTCGTCGATACTGCCATGTCTGTGGAAGTGAAGAAAATTGCTGGTTCCTAGTACCGTACTTTCGTAATGATCTACCTGTGTCAGTCATGCGTTGTCTGCATCAAACCTTAATTTGCTCTGTCATGTACTATCCGTGTGGGGCAACCTTCTGATTCCAATTCTCGCTCCAGTTCTCGTCTGAATCATTCTCGTGCCATTTGAATCCCACGTGCTAAAACTCATGTTCTCGCTGCCAGTGCTAATGCCGTCATTTCCCATCTTTACAATGCTTTACCTGATTTTGCTGTTTTCCTGCGAATGGGCACATTCAAAGGAGTCATTCGTTCGCAAAGCTTGACTGATATTACGATTGCTGCCGGTGAAATTTATTCCGTCTGTGTGTGAAATGTAATTGACCGTTCACGCCGTGTTTGTCTGTTTCTTCTCCATATTATCATCCACATCTCTCTATCCGTGACTTTCCACTGGCCCACTAAACACCTGCAATTATTTATGGTTTCGTCGTTGCTGTCCAGCTTACGCGTGTTGTTGACGTTACCATGTTGCTACTGAGGCAATAAAAAGCTTGAACTTGTGTGCACCAAAGCCGCAAAAGAGTTTTGACATGTTATTCGCTTTCAAGATGTTGCCAACTGCGGAAAACTCCATTTTACTATGCATTTTAATCATTTTTGCAATGATGCGGTATTACGATTTATCCCTTGTGGCTTGTAACTTCCATGCTTACTGCAAAAAAAAGATGATGATGATGATGATAATCAAGTACATTACTGATAACAGTGTGATGTTTGTCTGATAAAATTTGTTATTGACATGTTGTTTGTGATGTCGCCCCGCCACCGGTTGATCATCATCCGGTCACGTGGCTTCTTTGCCACACACGGCTTATTTCCCACACACGACTTCTTTGCCATACCCGGCCTCTGTGTCAGCTGCTGTAGCTATGTCTGAACGCAAGCATGTCGAATTGCGACCACCAAACAATGTTCCTGAGAGGACTCGAACCTCCGACCTCCCAACCGGTCAGGCGCTCTATCCAGCTGAGCTACAGGACGAGCTCAGTGGCCGCACTAAACACATCATAAACCGAACGATACGCAGCGCGCACACACAATTCTCTCCACGTATAACGTTACGCTGCAGGGACAATGCCACATAAGCACAGCGTATAATATTCTCGGGCTCGTAATACGCGGTGTGTCTCTATTAGCCAGACCACAAGCATTCAAATTATAATCACGCTGAGAAATTGAATCTTACATGCGCTGCTGTTCTGACTGGCAGGAAGGATTCAGATCACACAAAGCACATTCACCCTGTCGTTTCGAATCATGTCTCTGCGGTTGCCACGAGTAATTGCAAGCAGACAAGTGATACAGAGGTGGAAAAAATAAACGATATGGAGGAGTTTCATCTTGACTCCAATAGTCAAACGATCACAAGCACTAACCGTGACAAATGGTGGTCAGGCAGAATAATCAATGCTGTGTTGGAACAATGCTGTCAATGCTGTCTTGCCGCAAAACAACAACTTTACTGCTGTGGAAGACACGGTCTGGCAGCACTCATCAAAGGTGCGCAATGTTTAAGTTTGCTACGGAACGCTGCTGATTGGTTGCATTGTCTTATTCCTGTGTACCGCAATGAATCCCGTTGGGCATTGCTCATGGTCAACAGACAAACGAAGGCTGCCACTTACCATTACGGAATCAAACATCATACAGAGTGCCCTGAAGTGCTACCAGCTGAAGTTAGGACCGATATTCACGAAATTTGGAAGCAAGTGAACAGTGCACCTGTGTCAAAATTTCCTGATTAAGTAAAGCCTACATTTCCTGTGCACTAACAGCAATATGGTATCAACTGCGGTCCAATTGCATGTGTGTATGCTGAACGCATGATTACGAGGAAACACTGAACTTCATGCAGAAAACGGTTGACCAGTATCGTACTTCGACTGAAGCATGGCTAACGAAGAAGCGCATTTTGCTTCCACTGGACGATGCAGAACAGGCTGATCTGGTTGAAGTGCAACAACAATTCGCAGACATGCACGGCTTTGACCCGTCACACTATCCGACTTATCTGGAATCACACTACATGTAGCAGATGGCAAGCCTCTCGAGTCTCTGTGTTAGGTACTTTTATGCAGACAACACGAAAATATTATGTTCTCAAAACCATACAAAAACCAGAATGAAAAATGTAATGTGTTTGGTTCGTTATGCATAGGCAAAGCTCAGATGAAGCCAAAACATACGAATGCAGTGTCGTGAATCACACGCTTTAACTGATAAGCACACACAAGACAGATCAATAATGTTTGCATGAAATGTTATAAAGAAAATCAATCATTGTTGGCGTCTGCCACACTCCCGCCGAAACAAAGTCAACGGTCCAGGTAGTAGCGGTTAACCACGTCCAGTTTGCATGCACGTTCGAACGCTTGAAGGATTCGGATAGTGTTCGTTTTGCCCAAGTGAAATCCGTCCAACGCGAGTTGAGTGTACGTGACCGCCAGGAACTCGACTTTGTCATCTTCCGCCTTGAGTGCCGCTTTAGCCCGGTCCCACAGTTGATCACGCCAATGCACGATTGATCGATACTCTTCGTCCGTTGCGTCGACCCACCGAATCGATTCTCGACAGCGCCGATCTTGATAGCGACAGACCGCCGGAATAGGTGCAAAGTAGATCGGACACACGCAGCCGGCTTTGCGCAAGTCCGAGACGACTTTCACGATATTCGACACCACTTCATCAACCGGACGCACCAGCAAGAACACAAAGACCAGATCGCAGGCGCCAGACACGATCAGCAACGCCTTCTTGGTACAGGCCGTTTTCGCCAATTTGTGACCGTTGTGGGTAAAGAACCAATTGAACTCGAGGCCTCTACGACCTCGTACGTACACATCAGAATTGACCAGCCGCGTGTCGAACCAACCGTCGAACCGCGTGAATTTCCAGAACCGTAACCGTGATTGTGTGGTCGAAAACCACCACGTGAACTATTGTGTGGGGCCTTCCTTGACCCCTGGTCTGCACAAAAAACGCTCCGGTACCTAGTTGCAGAGAACTCGAATCACTTGCCTCGCTAGATTTCCGGCTTTTGTCCTTCTGGACACCCTTGACGTTGTCGACTCGTTCTTGTCGATCGATAATGTTCCACAACTGCGCTGTAAGATCAGAGACGGACCAGTCAGTGAGCGGTTTCACATCTTCCAGCTTGTAGCACACGAACGTGGGGAGTTTTTCCTGCAGGTTTTGCGTAATGATCACACGGTTGCCCGGGGCGTTCACGTCTTCACCCATCGCGGACAACAAACGAACGATACGGTCCGCTTCCAACACAGTTTCACGTAACGAACTATCGGGCAGGTGCCGCAGTTGTTTGTACAAGTCCGAAATGATCTTTTTGTCATCACCGAATCGAGATTTCAACAGGTCCAAAACAACTGGGTACATGTCGTTAGTTTCAGGGAAACCCTCGACCATTTTTGACGCTTCGTCGGTGAGCATTTGTTTCAACATCGAGAGCTTTTGGCTCCCATTCAACCGGTCATTGTCACCGCACACATTCAAGAACTTCTGATAAAACTCGGGCCACTTATCTTTCGATTTTCCGTCAAACGTTGGCCATGGCATTGTTGGTGTTTTGATTGACGCCATGTTTGCCGTTTGCGACTGCACCGATAGCACCTGTTGTAACAGATCCGCAACATCGCCACCGCCCGCAACACCGCCACGTGCGAGCGGAGGACTCCGCGACCGAGAGTGCTCACGTAACTGCAGCTTGAGTCTCTGACATTCGGTAATTTTGGCCTGCAGAAAAGCACGTAATTCAACAGCTTCGTCCAACAGGGGTTGGTATTTGGCAAACGCTTGGTCATAAGAAGCCTCCACCTCCGCTTGATCGTCACTGGTTGACGAATCAATCAATGCCAAAAATTGTGCTTGTCGCTCTTCACCCGTTTGAATTCGTGCAGTGAGCAAATTCACCAACCGTTCACATTCACTCTCGACTTGAAACAGTTTGTTCTTTTTCACCTCTAAACTGTCGTCCGCACCATACACGGGTCGGTTGAGTGGACGCCCTGCTTGTAGCACATCGCTCATGTGACGAGACCAGGGGCCCAGAGCTTTGAGCACAGATGACGTCATTGTGACGCCGCCGCCGAGTGAGAATAAAGTAGATTTTTGCCGCCGAGATTGAATTATATTCAAATTGCCGCCGATTCTGGTTTACCAAGGCCGACCGGGAGCAGGCTCAGTGCAATGAAGGGATGCCATGTAGCAGATGGCAAGCCTCTCGAGTCTCTGTGTTAGGTACTTTTATGCAGACAACACGAAAATATTATGTTCTCAAAACCATACAAAAACCAGAATGAAGAATGTAATGTGTTTGGTTCGTTATGCATAGGCAAAGCTCAGATGAAGCCAAAACATACGAATGCAGTGTCGTGAATCACACGCTTTAACTGATAAGCACACACAAGACAGATCAATAATGTTTGCATGAAATGTTATAAAGAAAATCAATCATTGTTGGCGTCTGCCACACTACAGTTGAGCGTATTGGCGGCAGTGGGCGACCTTCTCTGCTCACAAGTAGCATCACAAAGGGCAGGTTCACTGATGAGACAATTTCGCATGGGAAACGGAAGTCCAATTCTGTTGACCATAACGATGCGAACAACGATAAACCGATTCCAAAACTGATAATGTGGATTGGAAAAAAGTTGAACGGGTCAATCATGCCAAAGTGCACAACACCTGCATAAATGTCATCTCGGTCAACGTGAACTCACTGAGAGGCGAAAATGAACATGATAATTTGCCATGCAGCGACATATGAGCCAGATGTAATAATGATTCAAGAGACCAAGCTCGGACCCAAAACAGTGGGAAATTTTGAATTGGATGGCTGCGTCAGTGTTTCCGAACATCGAAATGAAAACGGAGGTGGTGTTGTGACATACATCAAGAAGTCCTTGCGCCCTTTCCCGATAAACACAGACAATCCAGAGTCACTTGAGATCTGCGTGTCGGCTTCACCGGTGGTAAATCGCGACTTTTGGCGATTAATGGTTATCGATCACCTTCAGACAACCAATGTCCGAAAGCTCAATTCGTTGATGGCCTCACAAACATCCCATCACAACAACAGCACAAAGCTGACTATTTCATTGCCGGTGGTGACTGGAATCTGTGGAGTCTCCGGAATCTCCGGAGACACCGCCGGAATCTCAACAACTCACCATGGATCTACAACAGTTTGGGCTGCAGGTGTTATGACAGTGATAAAGTCGAAACGCACATGAAAGCTGATGTTGATGCAATAGCCAGCTTTTTTGCTGCCATGCTGCTGACATTAAACAAGAGCAAGACGAAACTCATGGTGTTTCGACATGCAAAAACAGGTGATCAATTCACAATCAAAACCAAAATGAGTGGGGCAGTCGTATCAATACCTGGGTAAAACTTTGTACCCCAACCTCTAGCACATATGACTCTGGCATTGAGAAACGAGTGCCTTTGACAAATTCAAACACAGTGAGTAGTCGGATAGCAACCACGTGCGTGTAGATTGGATTGATTGATTGATTTAGATTGGATCTAGGAGATAATGATGTGCCACGTCCCGTTGAAAGTTGTTGAGAATGACCGAAATATATTCTACGAGTGAATTTCTTTTCTTTTTGTTTCACTGTGCGGCCAACTTCATTTCTCAACCAATGGCGAAACCGCAAGCATTGGCATGACGAAACGGCGAGCACCATCATTTCCATGAAATGTCAGTGTGATGTAGGAGTTTTCTCGCACTACGAGATTGTCGGGCATCGAATCTGAAATAACTTTCGTGAATGAGAGTTTAGACGCATGACACTGAATCGAAAATAGCAAGCCCGGAAGTGTACATGTGATGGTTTCCCAAGGTCCCCATAGGTTCATAGGTTTCGCACTTCATATTCGGGCGCTCGTTTGAATTGGGGATTGAATTTGATGCAGTGAACGTGCTTGGCAGCAGAACCAAACAGCCGTTGACCACCATTCCGCGTTTCCATTTGACAGCACCTTGTCGGTGAGCCAGAATTACGTGAATGCCTGAAGAGCAATTCCAAATGAGGATAGTCCTCCTGTTTGTGCAGCAGTGTGTATCCATCAAACAAATTCCATTGTCCGTCACTCTTACCCGCATTTTCCGGCACTAGTGAAGAAATTTTGCTGACTTGCACCATTCCTTAAGAATCTGTGAATGTCTTATCCCTATTTGACCTCGCGTGTTTTGCAACTCTGAAGAGTGTCTACCGACAACGCATTCAAATCACCCGTCACTCGAACTTTGTGCACCGCATGTCTGTGCTAAACTGCAGCCAATCAATTTTATTGAACACTCTCAAAATGCTGCAATTACCCCGCGTATTTTTTTTTAAAACTGCGCATGATGGCTCAATATTATTGGCGCGAGTTTGACGTAAACGCCTTGAGTCGATTTCCGATTCTCAAACGAATTGCGTCTTACTCATTTGGATTGTCCAAAATTCACACAATATGCGTTTTCTTTTCCGCTTACAATGTTCACGTGTACTGGCTGCTCTCACCTCTACGTTTTCCTGCTGCTGCTCTTGAGAATCCTAAATATGAAGTGCGAAACATATGGGGACGTTGGGAAACCGCCGGATGAACACTTCCGGGTTTGCTATTTTCAATTCTGTCTCATGCGTCTGAACACTCACTCACGAAAGTTATTTCAGATTCGATGCCCGACAATCTCGTGGTGCAAGAAAACTCCTACATTGCTTCCTACCGCTTCAGATGCGAAATTGTCTCATCAGTGAACCTGCCCTTCTTTGTGATGCTACTTGTGAGCAGAGAAAGTCGCCCACTGCCGCCAATACGCTCAACTGTATTCTGTGATTCCAGATAAGTCGGGTAGTGTGACGGGTCAAAGCCGTGCATGTCTGCGAATTGTGGTTGCACCAGATCAGCCTGTTCTGCATCATCCAGTGGAACCGGAATGCGCTTCTTCGTTAGCCATGCTTCAGTCGAAGTACGATACTGGTCAACTGTTTTCTGCCTGAAGTTCAGGGCTTTCCTCGTAATCAGGCGTTCAGCACACACACATGCAATTGAACCGCAGTTGATACCATATTTCTGGTAATGCACAGGAACACAGCGATGGAGAGAGGGGTATGAGCCGGCCAAACTGATCTGCAGGTTGTTCAGCAAGATTACGGTAGATGAAAACTAATGAAAGAGTACTGGGCCGTACTTTTTTTTATTTTTCTGCCAAAAGGGGGAAAGGTCACTGAAATGACAGTTCGCGTTGTGGTGCTTGCTTAAAAACACATATGGCTGTTAAAATAGCCATAAAATTGCATGGCACCTTGGAAACGTGGCAAAACAACAAGCAAAATGTGACATTGATGGCAAAAATTAGGAAGCTGGAAATTTTGCCCAATTTCAACACCGTTTTTTGCATATTATTTAGGTTAGACGACTGCATCATGTTCAACATTATTTTGCGCATTGTTTTGATTGAAATTTGATCAAAACCATCCATAAAAAAGTCAAAAGAGTGCGAAAATAAAAAAAACAATTTAGGCGACCCAAGTCTAAACCGAGGCGTGACGAATAAGCACTTCACCGTTGTGGCTCTTTGGCGCCACATGCTTGGCCGACTCGGAGTCCGTCTCTGCGTTGCTGTGAATGTAGGCTTTTCGAATCTCGACACAGGTGCACTCAACTTCAGCTGGTAGCACTTCAGGGCACTCTGTATGATGTTTGATTCCGTCATAGTAAGTGGCAGCCTTCGTTGGTCTGTTGACCATGAGCAATGCCCAGCGGGATTGATTGCGCTACACATGAATAAGACAATGCCAGCAATCATCAGCGTTCCGTAGCAAACGAACTTGAACATTGCGTACCTTTGATGAGTGCTGCCAGCCCGTGGCATCCGCAGCAGTAAAGTTGCTGTTTTGCGGCAAGATTCGGTGTTCCAATACAGCATTGGTTATTCTGCCTGACCGCCATTTGTCACGGTTAGTGCTTGTTATCGTTTGACTATTGGAGTCAAGATAAAATTCATGCGTGTCGTTCATTTTTGCCACCTGTGTATCACTTGTCTGCTTGCGATTATTCATGGCAACCGCAGAGGCATGATTCAAAATGACAGGATGAATGAGCTTTGTGTGACCTGAATCCTTCCTGCCAGTCAGAACTGCAGCATAGGTAAGATTCAATTTCTCAGCGTGATTATAACTTGAATGCTTGCGTTCAGACATAGCTACCGCAGCTGACACAGAAGCCGGGTATGGTAAAGAAGCCGTATGTGCCAAAGAAGCCACGTGTGGCACAGGGACACTGATCATTGCATCGCGATGTATGTATACACAACAAAAAACGCTGATTCCAGTCTCGCTACATGAACCACAACAATCATATGTGCCAAAATTTGGTGCCTGCGCAGAAGTTGTTATGTATTCTGCAAAGAGGAAGACACACGTCTGGCGACCACACGCCCACACATCACATCACTTGACGTACGTACATTCCAGACAGTCTCTCCAGGATCCATTGTATACCAAAAGTCAATTCACGGAAATTCATATAAACAGGACCAGTACACGTCTGTTTTTTTTCATTTATCATGGAATCATCCGTAGACAGCATGGCTGTGATCTGCTCGCCCTAGGGAGCTCGTCGACGGGGCAGTTGCACTTGAGCACGCCACCTTCTGGCACTCGCCAGGCAGTCGGCAACGCACCCGGACCGACAGGAGTCACGCCGAAGTGACCGTCTCAGTGCGCAAGCAGTAGTATAGCAAAATCCACGCGCCTTTCGATCGCAACACGGCCGGCACGGATAGATCCTGGTGACGTTCCAGTCACCCGCTTTCCTGCAATAAAGAAGCGCAAGCGCCTGGTTTCAAGCAAGCAAGCACAAAAACCAATTAGGCAAGCCCAGCGATCTAGCTGGCTGTTTCGTTTCCACTTGTTGCACGAAAAGCACCCCGAAGTCGACTTCAACAGCACGTTTTACGCTATAATAACGAATAACGGAATAATAGGAATGAAAGATAGAATTCAACGGCAAATAATATGTAAATCCAATAAAATATATCGCGACTCCAAAAAGGGCAGAAAAACACAACTGAATTACCCAGAAGGGAGACTTTACGAATTAGAAGAGAAAATATCGAACGGCGACCACGGAGACAGAGATAAACGCTGAGCCAGTCCATTTGAACTCCATGCTCAGCCACAGTCAACGCACTCGCACAGATCATCTGACCAGCGAATCGAGACGGCACATGTCCAATGTCACATCTCCCCGCAGCAGTTCCTTCAAATGACCTCATTTGATCGATGTTGAATGATGTTGAATAGAAGCTGTTCGTGTCCACCCGGCCATAGTTAGAGTCGGCCTTCAAGATACCGTCGAGAGTTCAGGAATCGCAGATGGCACCGACGACGATTCGAATAGCACACCAGCGATTGAGGTGTGGGTTTCGTGGGTTTCTCAGTATTGCACAGCGACTGGACCCAATGTGAGATAGAACACATAGGCAGCCTCTTGCTGTGCTTCGGCTCCGATTTCTCGGCACAGGTTGGACACTTTGCGACAAAATGCGCCGAAATGCTCTTTTTCATTGTAGCCATTGTAGGTGGTCGGCCGCAACTTGCTTCGCATCACGACCAGCCAAGTCAACTGCTTGACTCGCTCATAGCCAAGCGTCCACGTTGTCTGCAAACGTGTGCCGTCGCGTGAATAATATTCGGACTCAAATTCACGCTCTTCTTCGTCGTCCGATTCAAACACGGCGGACATGTCACCCCCACATCTGGAGGTCCGTTCGGTCACAGGCCGTCCGTTATTTTTGGCCTGACTGGTGTTTTCGTTCAAATTCTGATTTGTGCTTGGCTGCCAATTAGCCATCAATGCATCAGTGGACTGTAGATCAGGCGGTCCGGGACTCACATTTGGTACGTTGTTCACGCGTGCAGCAGACATTGGACGTATTGGGCTAGGCGGACGGGAGTGTGAGGCTGAACTGGGCGGACCCCTACTCCCACCACCAGCGCCAGCACCGCTGCCATTAGCAGCTCCTTCTCCCCCCAACGGACCGGCTCCTCCGGAATCCCCCGGTTGACCACCCCCTTCGGGCGGTTGGCCATTGGCTTGATGCATCGGCGCACCAGCACGAAGAGTGCCGGTTGGGGTTTGGTTTGTGGTATTGGTGTTCATGTTTCGAACCCGATCACGGTTCGAGCTGTTGATGGCGGGCGGACCCAACACTCCAGTCGCCGCAGCAAATGAGTCCCTGGCATCTTGATTTGTCCATCTGGTCACACGATCTTGTGCTCTCTGTTCAGCACTCGTGTTTGCCTGTTGATTGCGGACTTGGATCGTGGCCACTTCAATGTTGGTCAGTGTCACAATACGGGTGTAATATTTGATTTTTTTTGTTATACTCGTACTCCTACAGTACATAATACAACCTACTCAAACCACAACTGCCCATAGTACCTACATATGTAGTGCAGCGAAAGTCCGGTTCTGGAACTGGCTAGCCGTACAAGTTGTGTTTGGGGGATGGTGCACTATTATTATCATTTCATGTATAAGATATGACTGAATGCTGAATGAGCGCCAGTGTACAGCCTGTGATACATATTGTATTATATTTATGTACATGCCATTGATATTGCCATGTACCTATGTATGTATGTCCTTGTGTATGCCGTAATTTTCCCGTGAGGGTTACCGTATGATAAATCGGGTACGTGGGGCGACCACGTACCCTTTTAAAAAAGGGGCTTGTTCAAGGTTCGATTCAAGGCTTCAAGCCACTCACAAACGTCGTGACCACATGTTATGACGCATAAGTAGTGCTTGGATGCTTTTTGAGCCAAAAATGACCCAAAAAGCATACAAGGTGGAGAGGGGTGTCATTTTATTGCCTGATGTGTCAAGGTGTGACAGGTGCAGTGTAGAAGGGTGCACACATGTGTTCTTGTGTGCACTGCAGGACTTTTTCAAGGCAACAATCACAAATCGAGTGCAAAATATCTAGAGTACCTTTCTTTTTCCATTTCGTTGCTCAGCTCTTCTGTACCGAACAAGCCAGCGCAATCTGCTTTTTGTGACAGGTGCACACATGTGTGCACTGCAGGATTTTTTTTTATTCACAAACGATACAACAATGTTATCATTCAAAGGTGGGTCATTAGAGTACACAAAAATTATATAAAAAGAACAAACAATGGTGCCCGCACGTGTTTCTCGCGCGCGACTGGACACATTTCACATTGAAATACCGTGCGTGGAACTCCCTATGAAACGGTTTTCGGCCGAATGAATCAAAAAAGTACCTGCCTTTTTTTGTTGATACCAAAACCACCCAATGGCTCCCTGGACCTCCGCTCACGTCTGTGTTCGCCACAATACCGTAACCACGCCGTAGCTTTGGCATACGATTTCTTGCCGTCACGCCCAGAACATGAGAACGGAGTTTTGGGTGGCTGTTAATGAAACGTTGGAGTGCTCTACCATCCATTATACTTCGGGTTGGAAAATAACGTTACGATCGCTGTTGATGAGCATTTCACACTGCACTTCTGCCAAAACCAGTGCGCGTAGAGTGGTTGTTGTGTTTTTAGCGAATTTTATCGAAACTGCCAGTCTGAGAAACGTGTAAGTTCCCAGACTGGAAGTTGAGATTGGGCCAAGTCGATCATGTGCACACAAAAGTTATTCTTGAACGATTTAAAATCCAATTCACCCCAAGCTTCATTTTCCAAGCACAAACTTCTCCACAATCTCAAAAATTGTAAACTGTAGCGATTATTATCGAAATCGGCCGGGCTTGATTCACTTTCGAATGGAAACACTTCGGAACCAACCCTGACTGAAACGGTTGACACGTCATGGTTGGCAAAAACAAAACGGTTCTTGCTGCTTAGTCCGCGGAACACGTCATCTCTTGCCAAAGCCACGCAAATTCTATTGGGTTGCACTCCGCGAAACAAAATGTTATTTGGCGATTCGCTCATCCCTTCTGGAATTAATATTGTCCGTAGAAGTACCTTATTCATCGGGAACACCATCGGTCGGGTGCGCAATTTTGACTCCGTGGCTAAATTGAACGAGTCAAGTACCAAATTTTTTTCCACAAACAAACTGCAATCTTGAATTTGAATACTATAATCGTTCATTTTGGTGTCATCGTAAGTAATGACATTGAACGCGTCCGCGTTTGGCCATAGTTCCACCTTTAGCGATACAAACGGCGGAATCCTGCGACCCAGATTAAATACACCACCAACTGAGAATCGAGCCAGAAGCTCTTTGGGTTTGCTCAACTTGAACAACTCCTTTTGCGCTGTGTACGATTTGCTGGTTTTCGTGTCAAATTGATTGTCATCGTCTAAAGCAAACGAACCAGCGCGTAAAATTCCGTCTTTGAAACTGACATCATGGTTCAACAAAGTTGTCAGATAAGCCAGAAAACTGAAATCCTGACAATTTTCCACAACTGTGTTGTTCAACGAGCATTTCATTGCCCCCCACAAACAGAAGCCGGGAAAATTAACCACGGACACTTCTTCATCTGCGACTAGCGCTGTGTTGGGGCGTTTAATCAGACGAACCAAGGTTCTGACACAAATATTGCTGGTGTTAAGCCAATAATTGGAACCTCCAATGTTGAATTCTATGGGTGAATTTTTTGTAATTGAGTTGGTCGGATATACCTGTTCTAAGATCGTTCGTTGAATGGCTACTTGAGAAGGCAAACTATTTAAAACGTCAAGACAATCGGGAACCAAACTACCTCCTCCTACGGTTGCGTCGCTTGGGGGCATATTTGCGGAAACGTCTTACAAATGGAGAGAAGCCAAAGGCACGACGTTGACCTGCGCCTGTTTGTTTACGTTTTCGACGTGGTTTGCGTCTGGTGCGACGTCTTGGCATTATGATAATACGTCTCTGCGTTTCTTGCGGTCTTTAATGCTTGTCTTGAGAGCTTTAACCAAATGAGGTTTCACTGTTCTACCAGCTTTTTTTGCGAACGGAAGCAAACCATCCAAAAATCCGTTTAGGAACGCACTGCCAAACCCGCGACCACGCTGATACTTGCGACCTACGTATAAACGCATTTAGACGAACATTTGTCTTTTTCTAAACTCCAACACAACCACTGTTTCCGGAAGCGTCAATTTTACTGGCTCGCCACCACTGGTAAGAATCTGGATACGAATGGAATCGAAATAATGTTTCAACACTCCGACGAAGAGAGGATTCTCAAAATTCACTGAGACACGTTCACCATGTTTTATGGGTCCTTTAATGGAAATCACTCTTAAAAGTGGTGCAAACGTGTCGGACACAATACTTTCTTTCACGATATCGGAATACACCAAGAGTGAGGATATCGCCCCGCTCATGTCTGGCTGATGTTTCGCGCTGACCGACCCACGAATGAACGAATCGAGAAATCCGAGAGCATACCTTATTGATGGTGCAAGAAAAACACCCTGAACTTTGAATCCAGACACCAAGTTGACTTTGTTGTTCTTTAGCTCAAACTTTATAACTGGAAGCGTGGATTGTCGAGGACGTTTTGCTGTCACATTTTTTGCCACACTTTTTGCCACACTTTTTGGTGGGGTCGGACTTTTTGATGGGGCCGGACTTTTTGGTGCGACCGGACTTTTTGGTGCGAGCGGACGTTTTGGTGGAGTCGGACTTTTTGGCGCGACCGGACGTTTTGGTGGGACCGGACTTTTTGGTGGGGTCGGACTTTTTGGTGGGATCGGACTTTTTGGTGGGACCGGGATCGGACGTTTTGGTCGGACCGGGATCGGACTTTTTGGCGCGACCGGACGTTTTGGTGGGACCGGACTTTTTGGTGGGACCGGGGTCGGACTTTTTGGCGCGACCGGACTTTTTGGTGGGACCGGGGTCGGACTTTTTGGTGGGACCGGACTTTTTGTGGCGCGAGGTAACCGGATATGTAAATCAGCGGGAATTTCGTTTGTTGGCACTTTTGTCATGTTACTTGTGTTAATGGCGTCTAAAACATGCTCAATGGTGTCATAGTGTGCCAACGGAATGGATTTACGGTACACACCATCTTTCGTTTGCAAAAAAATGTCTCCCCCAACATTATCCCAACTTTTTGTGAAACTGATTTCTCTCAAACCAACATCCCACAATCCGGACGATAAATCAATTGGTCGCGGCAATAAAATGTGAAAGTCTGAATGACTCTGCGACTTGTTTGTGAACGAGTTTGAAAAAAGAGTAATTGTGAAATGATCATTTTTGTCATAAACCGCAACAATGACAAAATAAAAATACCAACAAGTGGTGCGCACTTGACTGTCAGCTTACTCAACTGTCTTAGAGAGTTTCCAGCTGTACCAACGGCCTTTGAGGACTTCACCAAACACATCTTTCAATTCAAAAAGAAATGGATCATGGTGGATAATTTTGTGAATTGTGAAAATTTCTTGAGTATAATTTTGAGTGTACCCGCGTTGAAAAGCTGATCGCTCAACCTGGATCCTGACCTTGTCACCGACTTTGTAGCGCGATTTTCTGGCTGGCTGGGTTTGCTTCGTGCGCCGTTTCAAGATTTCTTTTTCGTTGGCAGCGTTAATGCTTGCCGGCGTCTGTTTAAGAATTCGATGGTATGAGTTATTAAGGGCGCGACAAATCGATTGCAAGTGATCAATGTACCGCAGCGTGTTGTAATGGGTTAAATGGGCGAATATTCTCCTTTTCAAGTCCAAAATTCTTCTTTCAACAATGGCGGCATGGAAAGCACTGGTTCGTAGAACAACATGAACGATCCCTCTATCTTCCATCAAACTTTCTACAGCCCCTGCCCACTCGGTTGAGCTGTCTGAGTAGATGTACATTGTAGTTTGACGTGTAGAGTCGAATATTTTACGTAATTTTGGCGCTATTGTTTCCGGCTTTTTGTTCTCAAGTGGTTCCACCCAGAGATATCTGCTGAAACAACAAATTACACACAGCAGATCACGCACGTTGTCGTTATG
>JASAMV010005449.1:0-27506 GCA_030248065.1 Rhynchonema sp. JSB1_4
CTCACGCTGTCTGCGGCGCCGTCCTCATATTTTAAGTTACTGGGGCTTTGGCCTTATAAAGGGCAGAAGCTAATAAATATAGAGCTTCTGTTTTAGCAGTACAGCTCTAGCTGCCTTAGTCATAGTGCAAAATGGAAAATTGAAATATTTATTATGTTCCAGTTTTCCATTTACATTTTCCAATATGACTAAGCGCATACTGGAAAATGGAAATGACAAAAAACATTACTTGCGGCGGTCATGTTTGACGTTTCCGCTCAATTTTAGGCTGCTGATTGGTCAGATTTTACACACAAAATGTTTTTTTTCAGTTCCACTTTACATTTTCCAGGGCGCTTAGACATATTGGAAAATGGAGATGGAAAACTTGGATATGGAAAATATTTTAATTTCCACTTTCCATTTTACACTATGACTAATGGAGCCCTGAAAGGACTATCAACAGTGACTGTAAGCGAAAAAAGGGGCCGGCGGCCCGTGGCAACCAGGATGCGGCCGGGCGGCGGGAAGGATTGCTCCAAGGTATTGGACCTATTGTATACGTATGTACATACCATAACTGCATTCCGTCACTATGGATACGTGTTTTGTTCAGTCATACGGTACCGTGATAAGAATGGAATTGTGACCCTTGTGTGGAAAACAGAGTTCTGTTGCATTGCGGGATTCTGTGGCGGGTGAAGGAAAGATCGTCTCGTCGAGTTGGGTTTAAGTTGGTGTTTTTTCTATGTACATGTACATAGGTAAAGGCAAAGTCACAAACGGTACAACTAAAGAATGTAAGGAAAGTCTTGGTACAGAACAGGATGTTGGAAAGCCCCAATCGGGCGGAAAAGGAAATCAAAGCAATTACATAAGGCAAATTAGGCATAATTAGGCAAAAGCCAAGCGGCCCGCCGCACATAAAGAGACCCCCAACACATTGACACAAAAGGGGGAGATAAACAAATATAGGGAATATATGGGAGTATAAACATAGGACAAAATGTATATGAGACAAAATCATAAGTCGACATTTTGAACACCTTGTACCATAAACTCATACCAAACACCCACATCATCTCCGCACAAACGCCAAAAACAAAAGAAATCCCACACCCCACCCACAACAAACCCACACCACACACCCCACAAAAAACCCCAACACACCAACAACCACCAAAAAAACAAGGTATTTTTCTATTCTTCCAAACACCCACCAACATCCATTACTCCCAAAAATCCATCACCAAAACACAAAAAAAATCAAGCACCACACGCACAAACCCACAACAACACCCCACCACACACCCCACAAAACCCACACACACCACCCCCCACCTCTTTCTTCGCTGAATCTTTCTTCAAGTCAAAATGAGTGGCCATGAGAAAATCTTGTGCAAAAGGCAGCTTCGATCACCAAGTTTGTAGCGGCTCAAAGATTGTTTATGGGATGCTTTAACATCGAGTAAATGTTTCAGCTTCTATTCTTCGTCGACTACTACGCCACGTGGTTCCATCGCCGAACACTGCACCAAGTCGCAATGACGGTCACTATCTTCTGCACCGTCGTCATCATTGCGCTGTTTTGTTTGAATGTTGGTTCATTGATTTGAAGGCCAGTGTCCGAATTATGTAGCTGATCGGGTCGGATGGAATCGGATTTGTGTTGGCCTCGTGGTGATTCTTTTGGCGCTAGGCTACTTCGAGATTCGCTAATGTGTCACCACCACTTCATGCTCCCGAATTTAGTGGCACCAGTGAATCTGTAAATAGCCTAGACACAAATGGTCTCATAAGTCACCAAATGACTACCCTGATTACCGCGTGTGAATGTGACCGTGCGTTTTCGCAATGATGGATGCTGCTATATTTCACACCATTCATTTTAGACACCCACCTCCAACCAAACAGCAACCTACTTCAACATCCTGTGTCTGCTGTTCAGCGAATACGCGTGGGACGCTTGTTTTCTCACGGCCGCAGAAGGGTTTCCCACGGTCGTCAGGTCCATTGGCGTGGGACTGTGCAGTTTCATGGCACGATGTGGGGCTGTGCTCGCCACGCAGGTTGCATTGTTTTTGGAGCTTATCGAAGTGACTGGTCTTGAGCCAGTGACCGAAAATGCAATCATTGCACCATAAACAAGGTGCACTGTATCTTGAACCTCATCATCAGGGATTTTTTTCTGACTTCGCGGCAATCCAAAGTTTCCAAAATTCGTCAAAAACGTCACACTTCGCAGGTGGCGTATGTGAGTCTGCTATGGCGTCCGGGTATGTTCGTCATAATCCTGGTGCCCTGCTGTTTCACATTGTTGCTGTCCGTGTTGTATCTGCCGGAGACGAAGAATGTAGAGTTGCCATTGATGATCAGCGATCGGAAATTGGACACAACAAACACCGATGATGGTCATCAATCGGAGCGTGATTGAACAACGAGTCAATTGGACGCATGTTTAAACTGCGAATACAAATCATGCGCTTCTTTAACTCGGTTATCAAACCCGATGTGCTGCACTAATCGAGCCGCTCTAACCGTTCAGCGTATTTTTTGCGTGAATATGGGGATCTTCTTATGAAACAATGTGATCTCATTGATCAAAGCAAAATGCCGATCCCGACTTGTGCAAATGTTACTCAATAGTATTATATACCGATCTCCAAGATACCCAACACGTCACGCACCTATAGGTCTTGTGGGCGAAAACCTTTTGCTTCTGTATCCAGTTGATTGTAAAGTAGCTGTCACGTTCAATGGTCATGCGTCTCAGGATAAAGTGGCGGGATAAAAATGTTGCCAAACGATTTTATTGACGAACACAAAAGATATCCGATTCCCACAAACGACATCAGAAGGGATTGGACATTTTTTGGACCTAACGCATGTTGATTATTTACTGCTGAATTTTGTCCGACTTTGAAACCAAAAAGCTGGTGTGATCACTGATCAGATGTTTTAAGAATAACAGGATTGCAAGAAAACCAGCACTATAGTTGGGTTTGAGTGAAGTCTAGTTTTGGTATGAGGCTGGATGGAAGGCAGCCCCGCGAAAAGCAACGCTTCTAATCCTGAAACATCGTTTCTCAACAACATACAGTATAAATAGTCTCAAATGTTTCAAAGATGGGCAGACGGAAAGCCACATCCATCACTCGATTAACTTATACTTCACAAACGTAACTACGTAACAATCCAACACAGCTCATCTAGTTGTGCTGCTGGCCGCAGGCACGACGACGAGCCAGAATGTGTCGTTATCTACACAGTTGAGTGTCGGTGGTAGCAGTGTTACTGTGGTCAACGGATCGAAGCCACAGGGTACTCGTCGATTGAGCCACGAATGCGCTGCACCGGAAAACGCTCTGCTTCATTCAAGATCCGCAACATTGTGAACGTATATATCATCCAAATTTACCTTTTGCCCTTTAATTTATTAGTTTATCAACTTAAAGACAGGCCCAAGTTCATATTGGTCGCACAATGACCACATAAGAATTCATCAAATGAATCCTGATTTTCACGTTCAGTCACTCTTAACCACTGCGCTATTATTTGTGATTCTCACAAAACATTTTCACCTGAAAATAATCCAGCAGAGCACCCACGTTGCTGCGGGTCTGGAACAGTTTGGTGACTGCATGTTTTGTGTGCGATTGCGCAATTCTTATAAAGTCATTGTGCGACCAATACTATCAAATCACGACATCTAACATATGTATGTATGTACATAGTATGTAGGCCATCATATTGTTACAGAAGGCCATTCAAAGAAAATCAATTTCAACCGGTCATTTTTGGACATCCGATCAGATCTGGCAATTTTTTGAACTTTTTCTACATTGTTTATTCACATAAGGAAGCTGTCGTAAACGCGATGAGGTTCCGTAGCTTGGCTTGCTCATGCAGGGACATGCTTGAAAAACTCAACTAAGAGCAACAAACGCATTTGAAGTGCAATCGCCACTCAATGACAACGACAGTTCCAAGGGTTAATTCAAGTTTATTGGCACTGTTTTGAAGTTTATGTATGTCGTCAACGCTGGTCGTCGACTCAGCAGCCCTAATGCCATTTTTATACAATTCTCGCGCTCATTCAGGGCTGCTTGACGTGACGTAAACCAGAGATGACGAAGTGCATTTACGACTAAACAATTAGCCATTTCTGCAATCAAAGCCAAGAACTGTACATGCGTATTGTTGCCAACAATACCAACGTTGTAGGTTTGGCCATTCGGCAGAATGTCTTTAGGTCGACCTTTATTCTGGATTAGATTCATATCTTGCCTTTCAGTTATACCCAAGGCAATGACACAACGTTGAGTTGAAATGATTGGTCTGTTGCTGGCTGTACGCTTTGCCACATCGCTGGTCGCCGTTGCAACAAAACTTGAAGGTAACTCGCACGTTTGAAGACGTTCACAAAATTTAAGACTGGCTCCACGTAATTGTCAACCTGGCCCTTATGTACTGAGGTACTGAATGTAAAAGTTTCCGTAATTTAAGAAAATTTGCACCTATCCGATGTGTCTTGACGCGTAGATGATGAAAATCGTGGTCCCAGACCCGAATTTCAAATTTTTGGCGCGAAAATTCAAAAATTCGATTTTCGGTTGGCCCGAACACTTATTTGGCCACAACATGATCCAGCGAGGTCCGATTCGAAAAATTTAGACGGCATCGTGTTCCCCGTCACTTTCTGCATCGGATAGCTGCATCTCAAGCAATAGTTGATAGATACCAACGGAAAATAGTCCAAAAATCGATTTTTGGAAATGGCAAAATTCCAGTTTTTGCTTAAGTTTTCCACCTTCCGATCGCTAAGATATGACAGCAGTCTGTGATGATATAGCATTGGCTAACGGCATGCATAGCTCGTTCAAATACATTCGTGAGCTGGTCACAGCACATTTGGCCTCAGCCGCGATTTATGGCCAGCATCGTTTTAGTCAACTTCTTCATAAAGCAACATACATGAAAAATTTGCATGTGTTCCCCGTCATCTCGTGCATCAGATAGGCAATTTCAAGCAAGTGTTGATAGATATCAACGGAAAATAGTCCAAAAATCGATTTTTGAAAATGGCCAAAATTTCAGTTTTTGCTTAGTTTTCCACCTAAGAGTGCCGATCGCTAAGATATGCAGCAGTTTGTGATGCATATGATCATTGGCTAACGGATGCATCAGTCGTTCAAATACATTCGTGAACTGGGGTCACAGCACATTTCCCCAGAGCTTAATTTAACATACATTTTTGACCATAGCAATTTCGAAAGAAAGCAACATTTAATTTTTGCTCACATCGCCTAGCCGAAGAAAAATAATAAAAAGACGCTTGTATAAAAATTTGCCTCAGCACATTTTGCCTCAGCAGGTCGATTTATGGCCAAACATGCGTTTAGATCATAACTCCTTCGTAAAGAACATACATAAAAAATTTCAACGCAGCGTTTCCCTTCACTTTCTACATCGGTAGGCGTTTCAAGAAAATTGATAATAGCAAGGAAATAGTCCAAGTACATCGTAATATTCGATAATAAATAATGTCAAAACCAGACTAAAATTTAGGTATATGATATAACACAGGACGGGATATAAATTTTCAAGGCTTTGTTTAGGGCGCCTCAAATCATCAATAGTTCAGACGTCTAACTTTGATATCTGCTATGGGGGAGGGGGGGGGGGTTGGTGGGATTTGGGGGGTTTTGGGTGGGTTGAGTATAGTATTAAGTTTTAGGGATAGGTAATTAGGTTAATGTAGGTGAAGGAATTAAAAATAGTTGGGAAAAGAAATAGTAAAAATGATTTGTGAAAGCAAAATTAGTTTTTGCTTAGTTTTCCACCTTGGAGTCCGTCGTAGATATGAGACTGCGTGCGATCATTGCTCGCATTCCGTCGTTTTAATCATTCGTGAGCTGCGAATTTTCCTACAGTGATTTATCCCATGCGTTTTAGATCATCTCCTTCTTAACGAAACTTACTTAAAATATTTCAACGGCTGTGTGTTCCCCGTCACTTTCTACATCGGATAGGATGTTTCAAGCAACAATTGATCATGGGGAAAACAAAAGTCATCGACTGTGATGTATATAGCATTGGCTCGGATCACAGCTCGTTCAAATACGTTCGTGAAGCTGGGGTCAAACAGCACATTTGGCCGCAGTAGCTTAATTTAACACACATTTTTTACCATAACAATTTCGCAAAGCAAAGTCAACAATTTCAATTTTAAAAAGGAACGCTTGTATGGAATGTCGTCACGAACTGGCGGGCAGTAACCCAAACAGAGATATCCGCTGCGGCAATACACCACACCCCACTAAGAATAAATCAGCTTCGTCTCGCTCTCTCAAGGATGTGAAATGAATTCTTCCTCGGAGAACTCTAGAGACAACAGATTCGAGTGTCAGAGGTTTAACAGATATCGAAAGTTAGCGTTCTGACTGGGATTGATGATTTGAGGCGCCACTAACAAAGGCCTCTTGGAGATTTATATGCCCGTCCTGTGTTTATATTCATATACCTAAATTGTTAGTCTGGTTGTTCCATTATTGTATTATCGAATATGTACGATGTACTTTTACTATTTTCCGTTGCTATGTATCAATTGTTCTTGACGTCTATGATGTAGAAGAGGGGTGTTATTTTTTATGTATGTTTCTTTCGAGGAGTTATGATTCATGTTTCTAAATCGTGCGAGGAAAATGTGCTGAGAATTTTTATAAGCGTTCCTTTTTATTATTTTTCTTCGGCTAGCGATGTGAGCAAAAATTGAATGTTGGCTTTGCTTTGCGAAATTCTATGGTCAAAAATGTATGTTAAATTAAGCTACTGGGGGCAAATGTGCTGTTTACCCCAGTTTCACGAATGTATTTACGAGCTGATGCATGCCGTTACCAATGATCATATGCATCACAAACTGCTGTCATATCTTAGCGACGACTCTTAGGTGGAAACTTAAGAAAAACTGAAATTTTGGCCATTTTCAAAAATCGATTTTTGGACTATTTTCCGTTGATATCTATCAACACTTGCTTGAAATGTGCCTATCTGATCACGAGTCGGGCACGATGCCAAATTTTTCATGTATGTTGCTTTAGGAAGGAGTTATGACCTAAAACGCATGTTTGGCCATAAATCGACCGGCTAAGGCCAAATGTGCTGTTTGACCCCAGCTTCACGAATGCATTTTAAAGAGCTGCTGCGTGCCGTTAGGCAATGACCACATGCATCACAGACTGCTGTCATATCTTAGCGATCAGCACTCTAAGGTGGAAAACTTAAGCAAAAACTGAAATTTTGGCCATTTTCAAAAATCGATTTTTGAACTATTTTCCGTTGGTATCTATCAACTATTGCTTGAGATGCACCTATCCGATGCAGCAAGTGACGGGGAACACGATGCCGTTTCAATTTTTCGAATCGGACCTCGCTGGATCATGTTATGGCCAAATAAGTGTTCGGGCCAACCGAAAACAGAATTTTTGAATTTTCGCGCCAAAAATTTGAAATTCGGGTGTGAGACCACGATTTTCATAATCTACGTGTCAAGACACATCGGATAGGTGCAAATTTTCTTAAATTACGGAAACTTTTACATCCAGTACCTCAGTACATAGGGGCCAGGTTGACAATTACGTGGACCCAGTCTTAAATTTTGTGAACGTCTTCAAACGTGCGAGTTACCTTCAAGTTTTGTCGCAACGGCGACCAGCGATGTGGCAAAGCGTACAGCCAGCAACAGACCAATCATTTCAACTCAACGTTGTGTCATTGCCTTGGGTATAACTGAAAGGCAAGATATGAATCTAATCCAGAATAAAGGTCGACCTAAAAGCGTTCTGCCGAATGGCCAAACCTACAATGTTGGTATTGTTGGCAACTGGTACAGTTCTTGGCTTTGATTGCAGAAATGGCTAATTGTTTAGTCCTGAAGCCCTGAATGAGCGCGAGAATTGTATAAAAATGGCATTAGGGCTGCTGAGTCGACGACCAGCGTTGACGACATAAAGTTCAAAACAGTGCCAATAAACTTGAATTAACCCTTGGAACTGTCGTTGTCATTGAGTGGCGATTGCACTTCAAATGCGTTTGTTGCTCTTAGTTGAGTTTTTCAAGCATGTCCCTGCATGAGCAAGCCAGCTACGGAACCTCATCGCGTTTACGACAGCTTCCTTATGTGAATAAACAACGTAGAAAAAGTTCAAAAAATTGCCAGACCTGCTCGGATGTCCAAAAATGACCGGTTGAAATTGATTTTCTTTGAATGGCCTTCTGTAACAATATGATGGCCTACATACATGTGTTAGATGTCGTGATTTGATAGTATTGGTCGCACAATGACTTTATAAGAATTGCGCAATCGCACACAAAACATGCAGTCACCAAACTGTTTTAGACCCGCAACAACGTGGGTGCTGTGCTGGACTATTTTCAGGTAAAAATGTTTTGTGAGAATCACAAATTGCGCAGTGGTTAAGAGTGACTGAACGTGAAAATCAGGATTCATTTGATGAATTCTTATATGGTCATTGTGCGACCAATATGAACTTGGGCCTGTCTTTAAGTTGATAAACTAATAAATTAAAGGGCAAAAGGTAAATTTGGACTGATATACGGTTCACAATGTTGCGGATGTTGAATGAAGCAGAGCGTTTTCGGTGCAGCGCATTCGTGGCTCAATCGACGAGTACCCTGTGGTTTCGATCCGTTGACCACAGTAACACTGCTACCGCACCGACACTCAAGTAGATAACGACACATTCTGGCTCGTCGTCGTGCCTGCAGCCAGCAGCACAACTACAGTAGATGAGCTGTGTTGGATTGTTATATACGTAGTTACGTTTGTGAACTATAAGTTAATCGAGTGATGGATGTGGCTTTCCGTCTGCCCATCTTTGAAACATTTGAGACTATTTATACTGTATGTTGTTGAGAAACGATGTTTCAGGATTAGAAGCGATGCTTTTCGCGGGGCTGCCTTCCATCCAGCCTCATACCAAAACTAGACTTCACTCAAACCCAACTATAGTGCTGGTTTTCTTGCAATCCTGTTATTCTTAAAACATCTGATCAGTGATCACACCAGCTTTTTGGTTTCAAAGTCGGACAAAATTCAGCAGTAAATAATCAACATGCGTTAGGTCCAAAAAATGTCCAATCCCTTCTGATGTCGTTTGTGGGAATCGGATATCTTTTGTGTTCGTCAATAAAATCGTTTGGCAACATTTTTATCCCGCCACTTTATCCTGAGACGCATGACCATTGAACGTGACAGCTACTTTACAATCAACTGGATACAGAAGCAAAAGGTTTTCGCCCACAAGACCTATATGTAGGTGCGTGACGTGTTGGGTATCTTGGAGATCGGTATATAATACTATTGAGTAACATTTGCACAAGTCGGGATCGGCATTTTGCTTTGATCAATGAGATCACATTGTTTCATAAGAAGATCCCCATATTCACGCAAAAAATACGCTGAACGGTTAGAGCGGCTCGATTAGTGCAGCACATCGGGTTTGATAACCGAGTTAAAGAAGCGCATGATTTGTATTCGCAGTTTAAACATGCGTCCAATTGACTCGTTGTTCAATCACGCTCCGATTGATGACCATCATCGGTGTTTGTTGTGTCCAATTTCCGATCGCTGATCATCAATGGCAACTCTACATTCTTCGTCTCCGGCAGATACAACACGGACAGCAACAATGTGAAACAGCAGGGCACCAGGATTATGACGAACATACCCGGACGCCATAGCAGACTCACATACGCCACCTGCGAAGTGTGACGTTTTTGACGAATTTTGGAAACTTTGGATTGCCGCGAAGTCAGAAAAAAATCCCTGATGATGAGGTTCAAGATACAGTGCACCTTGTTTATGGTGCAATGATTGCATTTTCGGTCACTGGCTCAAGACCAGTCACTTCGATAAGCTCCAAAAACAATGCAACCTGCGTGGCGAGCACAGCCCCACATCGTGCCATGAAACTGCACAGTCCCACGCCAATGGACCTGACGACCGTGGGAAACCCCTCTGCGGCCGTGAGAAAACAAGCGTCCCACGCGTATTCGCTGAACAGCAGACACAGGATGTTGAAGTAGGTTGCTGTTTGGTTGGAGGTGGGTGTCTAAAATGAATGGTGTGAAATATAGCAGCATCCATCATTGCGAAAACGCACGGTCACATTCACACGCGGTAATCAGGGTAGTCATTTGGTGACTTATGAGACCATTTGTGTCTAGGCTATTTACAGATTCACTGGTGCCACTAAATTCGGGAGCATGAAGTGGTGGTGACACATTAGCGAATCTCGAAGTAGCCTAGCGCCAAAAGAATCACCACGAGGCCAACACAAATCCGATTCCATCCGACCCGATCAGCTACATAATTCGGACACTGGCCTTCAAATCAATGAACCAACATTCAAACAAAACAGCGCAATGATGACGACGGTGCAGAAGATAGTGACCGTCATTGCGACTTGGTGCAGTGTTCGGCGATGGAACCACGTGGCGTAGTAGTCGACGAAGAATAGAAGCTGAAACATTTACTCGATGTTAAAGCATCCCATAAACAATCTTTGAGCCGCTACAAACTTGGTGATCGAAGCTGCCTTTTGCACAAGATTTTCTCATGGCCACTCATTTTGACTTGAAGAAAGATTCAGCGAAGAAAGATATAGTGTTTCCTTTTTATGCGAGTCAAAGGAAGCCATGTCAACGTTGTAAGCCAACTCCTAGCTGAGGTCGAAATCCACGCCTCTCCTTGAAAATGCAAAGAAAGAGAAATCACACGTGACATGCACGCCACCAACGTCACCAGAAGCGCCTGAAACATTGTTTCGTGCGCCGGAATCTTACGTGGCGTGTGACGTCTGATTTCTCTTTCTTTGCATTTTCAAGGTGAATCGCATAATTTCGACCTTAGCTAGGAGCAACTGGATCGCACGTTGAGTGGGTGTTTGGACCAATATAATACGGAAAGACTATACCTTGTATGGTACAAGGTGTTCAAAATGTCGACTTATGATTTTGTCTCATATACATTTTGTCCTATGTTTATACTCCCATATATTCCCTATATTTGTTTATCTCCCTTGTGTCAATGTGTTGGGGGTCTCTTTATGTGCGGCGGGCCGCTTGGCTTTTGCCTAATTATGCCTAATTTGCCTTATGTAATTGCTTTGATTTCCTTTCCGCCCGATTGGGGCTTTTCCAAACATCCTGTTCTGTACCTAGACTTTCCTTACATTCTTTAGTTGTACCGTTTGTGACTTTGCCTTTACCTATGTACATGTACATAGAACCAACTTAAACCCAACTCGACGAGACGATCTTTCCTTCACCCGCCACAGAGAAGTCCGCAATGCAACAGAACTCTTGTTTTCCACACAAGGGTCACAATTCCATTCTTATCACGGTACCGTATGACTGAACAAAACACGTATCCATAGTGACGGAATGCAGTTATGGTATGTACATACGTATACAATAGGTCCAATACCTTGGAGCAATCCTCGCGCACGCCGGCACCATCTGGTTGCCAGGCGCTGCCGGCCCGTTTTTCTCGCTTACAGTCACTGTTGATAGTCCTTTCAGGGCTCCATTAGTCATAGTGTAAAATGGAAAGTGGAAATTAAAATATTTTCCATATCCAAGTTTTCCATCTCCATTTTCCAATATGACTAAGCGCACTGGAAAATGTAAAGTGGAAATGAAATAAAACATTTTCTGTGTAAAATCTGACCAATCAGCAGCCTAAAATTGAGCGGAAACGTCAAACATGACTGCTGCAAGTAATGTTTTTTGTCATTTCCATTTTCCAGTATGCGCTTAGTCATATTGGAAAATGTAAATGGAAAACTGGAACATAGAAAATATTTCAATTTTCCATTTTGCACTATGACTAAGGCAGCTAGAGCTGTACTGCTAAAACAGAAGCTCTATATTTATTAGCTTCTGCCCTTTATAAGGCCAAAGCCTCAGTTACTTAAAATATCAGGACGGCGCCGCAGACAGCGTGAGTGCTGCATCCGTTTCCGTTACCCAGAAAAGAAAAGAACGAAAAGAACGAAAAGTCTGACCGACAAACGAACTGAGTTAAGTCATTATGTTTACCACATTTGCTACTTTCCGGAACCATCAAAGGTCGTGGTGCTTGTGGCACGCACAACGCGTTCATATCAATAACTAGCGGGTTCGGCTTCTGCCGCTGTCTATCCTTTTGTGCCCGGAGCCATCGTCAGACACGCATCTGCAGACCCCAACACCATAATGTCCCAAACGACTTGGGTCGATTGAAACATAAGGCGCGGCCGTCCAAAACACGGTGACTTGCCGTGCCAACAACCGGAACTTATCTGACCCTTTAGAGGTCCAAAACAGCAATAATTTATGCGGAGGGTGTTGGTTGAGCAAAAGCAGTGGGAGAAAGGGGGAGTGCCGTTGAACTAGGAGGGGGGCGGAAGGTGTGGCGGAGTTGTGGGGGTTGGCGGTTCTCATTAAGAGATTGGTCCATAGTGGAGAATGTCAAATAACTTTACAGTTATTTTGTTATGGCTCCAAAATATGAGATGTACATGTAGAGAAATACATGTAGTATTATACAACATATACAAACTAATTTTCAGTCACACAACCTCAAATTGACAGAACGTAAATCGACACAGTGGTCACCATAGCACGTACATAATTTACAGAGACAAGGACACAGAAATTTTGTTCGCATGATAACTGCGAAATTTATCACAAGAATAGTGAAAACCCGGAGCACGAAAAGTCGTTCCTTGGAACGTAGATTTCGGGGTTTGACTTTATACACATACATAGGTATGTACATACCTGCTTACACGTATTCCTTGAAGCATAAACCGCAATAAAAATATATATGTAGTACAGTGCGCATCAATAATGACGACACGCGAATCAGACAGATGCGTGCCTAGTGCGAGGTCTTGCTCACTTCCACATTCAACAACAATCGTCGAGTCGCGGCCAACAACTTTTGCTTCTGTCTGTTGCTGCTGTATTCAGTTTCCATTGACGGGTCTGGAACACGCACTCATTGGCACACAGGTCATTATCAAACGCTGGTGGTCGGTCCGATTCGGCCCCGACTTCGTAACTTGACGGGTTCCTTGCATTGTGCATGCACTTGAGTTCAGCTCATGTGACCAATTATGGCCCGTTATAAAGGTTGTATAGTAAATTTCCAAATTCGCTGCCGCACAGTAAAGTACGCCCCATAGTTAATGTCACGTTCTAAACACGAAAATCAACTTGTGAAACATTGGGGCAACCAACCCACAGGCAGCTTGCCAGCCAGCCAGGCAGCTGCGCGCAATGTTTCAGGGCCGCGCATGATTAGCGTTCGGGTTTATAACTTGACATTCACTATGGGGCGTATTTTACTGTGCGGCAGCGAATTTGGAAATTTACTATACAAAATCTAACATACAATCTGCCCTACTGCTGATACGTTGGCTCAGCGGCAGTTGCAAAAGCTGTGACCTAATGTGTTAGTGTCCGTGTGCATGTGACACTGGCGTTCTGAGCTTATGCACGCATACCGTCACTCTCGTTGCCGTCGTGTTTGGGCATCTGGTCGTGGACTGACAACTGCTTCGTGCTTTGTGTCGACATGACCAGCGGTGATGTGGCGCACCGACTGCGACCGATCGAATATTGCGCCCGCGACGACGACGATTGTTTGTCTGGCGTGAATGTGGGCTGTTTTCTGGGTTCAATTTAATTTTCTGCTTTATTCACACAACATTCGCATAGTTAATCCGGCTCTCTGCCCCTTGTGGGGAATCGATACTAAACAGTAAACATCTACATAATATCACCACTGCGATGTTAATTTCGAACAGTCACGTCTGACGAGTGAGCATGTACATGCAGTGGTTTTTAAAAAAAATTTTTATTATTTCAAAATTCGAAAATTTCTCTTTTTTTGCTCTAAAACTGCTATTTTTTGCATAAAAATTGCTACTGTTAACATCACCCGACCCTACCGTGGGTGTATTGGGTGCCATAATCGTTGTTTTGTGGCATCTAGACATAGTGCACACACTCACATGGCCTCTCATATGATTACACATGTACATGTGACTGTGTGGGCATGCATTTACCCATGCAACAGACCCGAAAGCAGTGATTCGGTGTGATATTCACTCTATATTTACACTGTTTGTCACATATTTGCATTGGTCGTGTACCAAGAGGCAATAGTTTCACCCAAATTTGCCGTCTTGAGTGTCACAATGCCACACGAAGGCACCCACACCACGTGGGGGAAGTGTACGGGTGTGTACCTGACTACTGTTGGTACTCATTGACCATTGTTTAGTATTGTTTTCGTGTCGTGAGTGCTTTATATGCACTTACCACACGTTATGGAAGAAAAATGCCACTATTTTTTGCTTTAGCGCTCATTTTTTTTCGTTTCGGGCAGTTTTTGGCTGGAATAAAAAAAAATTTCTTAAACTAAAAAAAATTTTTTTTTAAAATTGGGTTTGAATAAAATTTTTTTTTATTAACCACTGTGTATATGCATAACCAGTGGTTTCATAAACGATGAAAACATCACTTACCACCACCACTGTTCGTATCCCCTCGATGTCGTGTGCTGTTGAGACTGAAGAACGACTGAGCGGCCAAACGCTGTGGACTGCCCATTTGGTTTTCACCAGTTGACCGGCGATGATGTGTGGCCCAATAGACCAACAACGGATTCCATATGACTGCTGACATAGCGATCATGTGCACCAACAGTTTGAGCAGGTACGGACACACAAACGGTTGGTGCAGGTCTGCCATGGGGTAATAAGATATATTTGGCTTGGTGTCGACGCCCCTGCTGGCAGTGCACCAGTGATCTTTCACATCATCTAACCGAAATCCTCGATCAAATTAACAGCGGTGAGTGGCATCCAACAGGCTGTGAACGTGCACACAGCACCGATGACGCGTTTGTTGACGCGTTTACGTCGTTGGACGGCCGTCTGGTGCTGCGTCGGGGCCATCTCAGCTGCCATGCTGCAAAAAGTGGATGGGTGATGTTTCATTCATTTTGGGCCCGTCGAATGGGCATAGCAATGTTTTCACACAAAAAAACGACGGCGCCTGGATCGTTTTTTTAATCCTGAATTTCCTTGATTTTCCCTGATTTTTCAGGGAAAGTACCCTGATTATCAAGGAAAATCAATTTTTTGTCCCATTTTTTTTTCAAAAAATTTTCGACCAATTTTTACTTTGTCGAGATACGTCGATATACGGAGTTTGACTTTCAGTGATGACTCTATGGCCAAAGTTGGTCCCACGATGCGGGTCTGATATGGGATCTTAGCAACTCGCCAGAAAAGGGTTGAAACCTGTTTATTTTGCCTCAGAACACATAGAATGACTTCATTTAACCACGTTTTCTTCCCAACATGAGCGTTTTCCCATTTTTTGGGGGCATATTTTGGTCATCTGGGCGTTTAAAAAAAACGATTTTTTGAAAAAAAAACGTTTTTTGCCCAACCCTGTGTGAGTTTTGCCCGTTTTGCCGTTGATTCTTTTGCCGTGCGCCAGATGACCAGCCACGCACGCGAACCAATAAGAACGCTAGGATCCCCCTTTCCGGAGAATGCCAAATAGTAGCGTGCCTGATCGATGGCTTGCTTCAGACTTATGCGAGAAAAATAATTTCCCTAAGGAGCTGCAGTATTTGGTAACACGACTGACGTTTTGTTCCTGATCATCGAATCTCTCTCCACAACGACATGTATGCGCCAATAGCAGTACACGACGAGTGCGTTGGGCAGCAGAAACTGTGTGGTCGCGATGAACGCGCCATAAACTTGTCGCATCGCGGGGTCCTTCCAATTCTCGACACAAAACGCGCCGCAGAAATGTTTGGTGTCGATGAACTCCTGTGTGAAGATGTAGGGCACGGATGTGGCCACGCTGCCCACCCACACGCCCATGGCCACGCACACCGCTGTGCAGAATTCGGTGGCCGGGCGACCTGTAAAAAGTAGTTATATGCAGGCTTATGATGCGAATATCTTTCCTCAAATATGAAACGTGCGTTATTTTGGACGGTCAGTGGCAACATGTTATCACGCTTTCACAGACGGGCGGTGCACCAGGTCATCATCAGTTGGAATGCACTATAGACAGCCACATGGCCCATAGCGACCTTGCTTTTTACAGTTTTTGTCGATCCAGGTAACTCGCATTATCTATCTACTTTCTTCGAACAACCGTTACATTTTTTCGAATGCCTAACGCACTTCCACCTCTATGAGTGGCGCGCAATGACCCAAATGTTCAAATGCCGAACGTGCAATGTGCGAAGACCAACCTCGATCGACAATATGCAGGTATTTATCGACGGCCAGCACCGAGTACGACCACGTGCACACGAACACGGCTAGTGCCTGGCTGAACGCCGTGATGTGACACATGAATGCACCGAACAGCCATTTTTTGACGAATATTGTGACCGGGGTTGAGGGCAGCGACGTGAAACAGCTGTGAGAATGGACAGTGATCGTCAAACGTTCGATTGAATTTGAGATTGTGTTGCGCGTGGGTATCGGCCCAGCTCGCGCCCCCATTTGGGCATAATATAGTCAGGTTTCGAGTTACACACAACCATGCACATGCCTGCACCGCAAAATGGCACAAACTATAAACTCATGCCGAGGTACGCCAGTTTCGTGGATTGTGAAACTAATATTGCATAAACGCCACAGAATGTTTTGAAGCCCTGGTTAGATGCTCGTCTGGGTCATGATTCATTTCTTCACACAAAAAATGAACATGAAATTGCATAAATGATGAACAAAATAAACCAAACTCACAGCAACAAATCGGCGACCATCAGATTGAGTAGGAATGCGGTCGTGGCTGATTGCCGACCGCCATTGCGCCGTTTCAAATAAATGTACAGCACAGTCGTGATATTGGCTGCGATGCCAATGAACAACATTAATGTATAAACAGCTGTGAAGAGGAGACGGACAGCCCAATGTTGCGACAATTCCGCAACTTTCGGCAACTGCAGTAAGAATGCATTAACGTCTATGCATTGACCGTCATCGGGATCGAGAAATTCCCCGTCATACGTGTTGGCCAGCAGGTAGGCTATCGCTCTGACCAATTCCTCAGTGCTCGTGTTCTCGGGCAATTCTTGTAGTATATGGTTATCGAACTTCGCTGATTCGTTGGGATTAAAAATTTCGACAGGCATCGCTAGATCAGGAAATAATTCGTCCCGGTCCGAATGACCCATAACATGGCGGTTCATGATGTTTCAGACAATGATGGGACCAGAATTTGTTCGAGCAACCGCGGGAAACTAAAAACAGGATGGAATTCTGAGTAGCGCGAAGATGTGTGCTGATGACGAGATCGTTAAATTTAAGTTGGTAAAAAACAGTATTCCGCGACTTTTCAGGCCCGGAAGTTTAGGCCCGACATTTTCAGGCCCAGTTTTTCAGGCCGAACCGATTTAGGCCTAGCATATTTGACCCATTTATAGGCCTAGTCTTAGGCTCCAGCTGGGCGTGAATTGGCCGGGCCTGAAGGGCTGTGCCTGAACTTGTGCTCCTGGACTGAACCGTCGCACAATAAAAAAACAGGACTTTGTTTTGCCTGAGATGAGAAATCGTTTCTTGCTTGAATAAACTCAAATATTATTAATTGGGCCTCCTGATTAATCAACCGATTTTGTTATTAGCATGTTATTGTGAGTACAATAGAGGGAAGTCTCGACATTAGTCCCGCTTCAAAACACGAAAACACGCCTGAAGTCCCTACTGCATGATCTTATCGAGTCAAAGTCTGGTCGTCCTCACTACTGAGCCTGTAAATTGAGTGAATCAGTCATTGAAATGGAACTCATGCGATGTTGTTCTTGACGAGTAAACGGAGATAGTAAATAATTGGATGATGGGAGCTATATGTATAGTGTCGTCGTAATGCCAAACAACACTATGGTTCATTCCCTAAGTATTACGTTGAGCGAGCGAGCATTTTCGACGTCCCAATTGGACTTGGACAAAACTTGACCTTTGAAGCCTAAATTTTCAAAAAAAACTGTATACATACCCCGGCCTCCGTGCTCCACACAAAATTTCATCCCGCTGCGTGCCCACAAGCACGATTACGGGCAAGTTGTTGTTGAAAGTTTTATCAAAACGTTCTTCCCTTTTTCACCCGATAGCACAGGCCTGTCCCCAAACGTTACCTGACACTAAAAATTTTTATATCGCGTATGGGGTTTTCGTACCAAAGGAACATGATAGTGCTATCAACGGTTTCGTAGCTCCACGTCTGAGGTCGGTTTCAGACCATGACCAGGACTTTTTGTACGGAAAATGTCATTCGAGAAGCAAAATCTCGGTAGAAGTGCGATTTCTTGGACCACAGTAAGCTTACCTCAATAAGATTACAACACAATGGACACAAAATACCATAAAACAAAGGACGATGCATATATGTCGCTTGGCACTACCGTGCTAGCTCCGATAGGTGATAGCATCTAAGCAAGCAGTGCCTCTTTGTGCTCTACGAATTGGCTGAATTTCGAAAGCCACGATGTAAAAGTCGAATAGAATAAATACCGTACGTGTTTTTGATGCAGTAATGACAGCTAAGCAACTAGTACCCAATTACGTTTGTTTCATTTCTATGTCCATTACGGTGCCATTTGCACGGATTAATCACCATAAGATGTTTTGCACGGTTGGTGAAAAAATATACTTGAATTTTAATGACAAGAAATGAAATAACAATGAATGGAAAGAGCTGAGATTATAGTAGGTGCTGGCGGGAAAAATGGAAACTCAAACGGGCTGAGCCAAAATCCCCACATGTTCACAAGCACTAAAAGGCACCGAAATGTGAGCACCTGCGTGAACAGACACTGAATAAACTAATGAAAGGAAAAACAGGATTTCGATAATTGGCTTGATGTGGATAAAGTGTGGTTAATGCGGTCGTCGACCTCGTTCCCGTAGCTCAGTTGGTAGACCTCCAGACCAGCTGGAAGGTCGAAGGCTCGAGTCCTCTCAGGAACATTTGTTTGGTGGTCGCAAGTGGACATTAGTGCGATTTGAGCGTTTACGGGCATCAGATGTAAGAGGGCAGAGGAGTACAGTAAATTTCTAATTTCGTTGCATTCTTACAGACGAAGCAGGCAACAAGCCTAAGCCCAATCATAATGTCCCCGGACCAACGTGAAGCAGGCAACAAGCCTAAGCCCAATCATAATGTCCCCGGACCAACGTGCGTTTCTGTCGGGACGTACTTCATTCTCACAATACCTCATGTCAAACCTCATGCTGCCAGTACCTCATGCCAACGAAAACCTCATCTGCACAACACCTCATGTCAAAAAAACCCAAACCCCCCCCCTCATCTTCGTAAAACATCCTTTCCCACATAACAATTGTTTTTTTTCCCGCAAACCACACCTTTCCTCTCTACTTTTATTGTTTTTTTTTTCTTTAAGTTATGAGAAAGGTTCAAAACCCTGTTTTCTTCTTTCATGCACGTTAGCATTGTGATTTTTTCACAGATAATTCAAAACACACAAAGAAGAGTAATAACACGCACCGCACCGCCCCAAAGCCATAACAAGACTAAAACAAAACTTTACTTAGTGTAAATCTTACTTCCTACCTAATATACAAGAACAAAAAAAAAACTTCTTTCTTCATGCGTACATACTAAACTATACTAACCCCATAAAGTAAATTTTTTTTCCAATACTTAATAAATTATACAATTTTTTTCCTTTTTCCCAAACGCATACGCGAAAGTTTCCTCCAAACCACTAAAAAAGAATTTTAGAGACCTCGGCAACGTGTTATCTCTGATTATTTTCAGTCAAAATTTTTATTATTATAAAATCACAATTATATATTAAGGTTTATCCAATAAATATTATGAATTCTTCTAATTCTTATATTATACCTATAATATTTAATTATATATAGACCCCCCCCCCCCCGACCGCCCCAACCCCCCCAACCAAAAAAACACCAAAAGCAAAACCCCCACACACAAACCCACCAAAAACCCCGCCTCCCCAAAAAAAAACAAAAAACACCGACAAAGCCCCACCCCCCCACGCGACCCCACCACCACCCCGCAGCAACCCCCCCCCACCCCCCGCCCCACCCCAACCCCCCCCCCCCCCCACCCCCCCCCCCCCCCCAACCCCCCCCCCCCCCCCCCCCCCCCCCCCCCCCCCCGTTTCGTGATGATGATGCGTGCGCCAGAGTGTGCAGTGAACAGAACACTACAATCCCGAGGTGATCTGGGCTTATACCGTGGTCAAATCAAGTCGTCAAGTCACATGTATTATTTCTCGTGCTAATTTGGAGCTCACGTATTATTGCTTGATTTAACGACAAGGTTTGATGACTTGACTTAACAATAGTATACTGTTAGCCGGTGATGATCAACGGTGCTCTGCTTGAAAATTCGTGCACATTTTTGTTGATTATGTCAATACAGTGCTAACCGAAACACTAATTTCACGGGCACATATTGGAGACAGTGACTCATTGCTGATCCCCAGGGTTTGAAAAAAGTTTCGGAAAAATGTTTGACCAAATTTGTCTGGAAAACGCGCATAAACGGAAAAAATGCGCCACTTTAATTGACAAGTCATTTTTGTGAATTGGCCTGCATCACTTATGGAGAGTGTTTACGTGATATCGGTGCGATCCAATTCTTTCAAAAACCATATAAATAAGATTTTAAATTTTTTTCTCAACCCTGCCATAATCAACAGGAAATTAACGTCCTATAAGTACCCTTCGTTGCTAACTAGCCCACAAAAACAAGAAAAACCTCACTACATTACATACATATGTATATTATACTGAATCGGCTCTTAGCACACAGTGTTTTCTTGCAGGTACGCAGATTGACTGAAATAGCTAACTTAAATAAACCGTGTAAGGTCAAATTTAATTACCAAGGGTATTAATTTAAAATATGATCAAAACAACATAGGGGACATGACAAGCAACAGGTACATACATACATGTAGGATGTTTAGTCTATGTAGGAAATCAAGCACGGGCAGCAAGCACAAATCCTGTCTACTTGCCAATCATAGGAGCTTACATCATCGTGCCTTCAAAGATTGGCATCATTAGTGCGCTGTCGCAAAGGTTTTTTGCGCAAGGCACAGTAGTTATGTAGTCTGGTTAAAACCAGACAGGTGCTTTTATCACAGTACACACGCCAAAAAAGCGAACACAATGAGCAGCATAAGAGGATGATGCTGACGCTGAGGATTAAATTGTTGTGCACGGCGCACATGACGCATCAAAATACATATTTTATGACCTCATGCTTATGTATGTGTCATACCACCGAATTGCTTCTGAGCGTTTTTTAGCTTTAGGTATCTTACCTCCCGTCGGGGTTCATTAGAGAAGGGGATTAATAGAGACGGCCATTTATTTTTGTCGAGAAACATCTGTTTCCAGCAAAAAGTAATTCAAGTTACAAGACGCTTTGATGTCCCATAACGTGGGTATTCAGAACAACCAGGTTATTTTTGTTCAATGTGATCACGACACTGGAGTTGCAAAAAGTGATCGAACGGAATCTCAGAATCCCGTTGCTGATTGCTGAAGACCGGGCGATTATTAGAGACAAGGTTCTTAACAAAAATGACGTGTTGAAATGCAAGTTTGGAAAGAATCGTCAGTTGCTACATACATACATAGAATGTAAGCAAGATTACGAAAAACACGTTCTAAATAATTCTCATTTGTATGTACGTTTATGTATCAGATTCCAAAATAACCAATGAGCAATGATTGCGAAATATTCCTTGTGAATTGCATAAAGTCTGCAGGGTTACGGTAAATGTGTTCACAGCAACCGCTCGGAAAATACAAAAGTTTAATTGCAAGCATATCGTCAATTTAACGAAAAAACTACAAAATGCGTTTGGACGTGCCCAAAGCTGTCCCATGGGTAATTTAGAAGGCTTTCCATTAGGGAGTTCGCACTTGGCCGGTGGCAGTCTTGTTTCCCCGTGGAAGCGTGACCAGCAAAACAAAATAAAAAACAATCAAAGAAACGCAAGCCTGCACCAATGTTCCAATAAAAACCAAAAGGGTGGAATAATCCGATGGGAGATTGGGCGGAGGGATTTAGACGATAGGGATTGGGTTTCTCTTTCGATTTGAGCCAAATGTGGGAAATCAAATGTCTGAGGAAGTCACCAAGCACCACCATAAATTTCGATGTCGTCCATATCTCGTAAACAACGTCGAGTCACAGTTTGGCGTCAACCCTTTGGCCGTTGCCCGTTAGGTCAAAACACGGCGACAACCGACATACCAGAACGTGTTCTGACATATGATAGAAAGACTTGGTGCGTGAAAAGAGCAGCTCAAATTTCAAACTACAAACAGGTCAACTTCAAATGTTCTCTGATGGGTGCTTAGGATTGTATTACAGCTACATATTAACGCGTCAGCTTCACTCGACGATCCCAAACGTGCGACTGAGAACACTGCATAATTGAAAAGTTGAGCTGCCTGCCGTTTAGCAATAACAATAACAACAATATGAATGACTGTGCAATTAGCGATGGCATATTTAGAGATAAACTATAAAGTACTGTAATTTGAGCTGCCCTTTTCGGCATAGAGTCTTATCAATATCACTGTCTTCTCCAAACAAATATCACATCGAAAACATTCCCACAAGTAATTGTTATTGTTATGCTCTCTAACATTTATACGTGCGCATAGAGTAAATAACTAAACCTTGACCTGCTGATGTCTCAAATGAACTGATCGGGATAAGTTTACCAAAAATTTCCTAATACCTATGACCTTTCCATTGCAATCAACGATCTTGACACTGACCATGCACTGTATTATGCATAGATCTTTCAATTAGTGAGCCTATTCCCTCCCAGAGAACTACGTAACAAACAATATTCACACTAGATTGGCCCCATTTGATATCCAAAATTCAAGAAAAAGTCACGTGACCCAGGCAGCTCTGATCCCGTCACCATGTATCATAACGGCCGTATTATACACAAGTGACGTGTGGTAAAAAGTCAAATAATTGCACACCACAGACAAAATGTTCGCGGTCAACTCACGATCTTCGATCCTCCAACAGCAATGCCAAACATGAGCTGATTGACGAAAAAGTCACCGGCCAAAGTTGAACTGTTCATATCGGTCGCGAAACTGGTTAACGATGCTGTGAACCACCTGGGTAGGGTATGAAACATTAGATTGCAGTTTGTTCGCTGAAGTGCCTTGGCAGGAGATATCTTTGCCAGGTTGTAGTGTACCGTCTTCGCCGTGACAGTCAGAGCGTGAACCGTGCCACAACGTTTATGAGGCGCGAAAAAACATTCGTCCGAAGTAAATTTCGGGGGTTTCTTCGGAAAATTGTTTGACATTCTTCCTCAACGACTGTCTTGAACTTTATGGGTCTCCTGTTGAAACCCAGAACTTGAAACATTACCAACATCAACATGAATATCAGGGTGCGGTCCCTTAGCCACGCCGAGCTGGTGAACAGGTCACGAACTGTATATTGCACACCACTGGTGGGGATGTTGCTGGTTGCAGCTGGTTTGGTATCGGTCGATGTTTGCAATAGTTTCTCTGAAGCACAGGTGGACGTTCAGTGCACTTTTTCTCACTTATCTTGAGTAATGTATGACTACTCTGTTGATTAAATTTAATCACCGTTAAAATACTGTAGTTTGCTCATAATAACTCACCATGACCATTTGTCTGCGACTTCAACATTCCCTGTTCATGATGGCACAGTTGATGTTTCACTGCGGTGTGCTTTCTGCCATCCAATTTATCAATTCTGCGCTGAGCAGCTTTCAGTTGAACGTGTTTGCCGTGTGATTGCAGCCAAACTGGGCTTTCCGGTAACACAAACAACAGCATGAAAAGGATCTGAAATATGTATATCCATCTTGGATGTCCACAGCGGTTAATGACACACTGAGAAACATTCGAATTGCAAGTAAACTGACCGGGATATTGTAAATCACGCCGATCGATATCGCAGCCGTGCGCCAATTGCTGAACAAATAACAGAAGCCAATCAGCACGACGCGGGCATTGCCCTGCAAATGGGGATGGCATTGCGTAGATGGTCTAATGCCTGTTTCATATCCAATCTTAGCCACATACTTTATTCCCTTCGAAATGGTTGAAACCCAAGGCAATGTGCTGCTGATATCGAATAGGTAAATTCCTTACATTGTGGGCTCTAGCTGTGAGAGACCATGATCTTGTCAGATATCCCTAAAACTGCACAGCTACTGTAAGCTAAATGATTTTCCCAACTCACATAGTTGATGAATCCCCTCAACACCATTCGATGTTTCGGTTTCAACAGCTCTGTGATGTGTGTGTAAGTGACCACTATTGACCCGCCAATCGAAAACCCGCACAACGTTCGCATCACAATCAGGGTGTAGAAATTGGGCGATAGACCTGTCACAAACGGTACTCTGACCGGCACTATGCTTGATTGTAATCATTTATGATGTGCTTATGTAACGCATGAAACATCATCTATAGGTACAATATTTTAAGGAAGCCAAAACAACGCACAGACCTGTGCCCACAGTGCTGATCATGCCCAACAGGACTGTCGCGATCCCCACCGGGCGACGACCAAACCTGGAGTTTGAACATCAAATTGATCCAGTGGCGATTTGGTTCCGGGATTGTTCAGTTTCAAGCACATGAGTGTTGCCAAGTGAGCAAGCGGGCCAACCTGTCACCCAGATGTCCCCACACAACGTTTCCAGCACTGACACCCACAAACTGCATTGTGCTGACGAGCGACGCCCACCAGGCAGCACTGCCGCAATGCAAATGCAGCTCGCTCACGGCTGAACTGGAAACGGAGGGTGAAGGATTACTGATGATGACAGGGAATTGAGCAAATAGGTACACACACTTACACTGTACTAACGTATCTTGAGGAGAGTACTACATATCATTGAGCACACGGAAATCGGGCCTGGAGCATCCGACTAAGGTACGAGACGAGCTTGTCGAATAAAACTATGGACACGTGCTACGATCATCATTTTCAGATAGAAAACGACCTAAATCACTCACTGAAAAGGAGGCTGTTCGAACACCAATGCTTCAGCTGGACAGAACTCGAGAACATGACAGTCGCGGTCAAACGTCAGTGCTCCGCGGTCAATGTTTGCGGTATTTGGCTGCCACAAAGACGAGTTCTTGCCAGCGTCGAGGGAACACGCCCATTTTGGCGAGTAGTTCATGAAGATCGGGTACAGTTGCTCCATGGCGCGCAGACTGACGAAAAAGTACGCGAAAAGCGCGAGCAAATTGCTACCCTCCAACTCCAGACGGCCGAAATACGAAACCATAGTTTGTAAGTGCAAAGCACGTAATATCTCTGAAAGAAAAACGAATATTGATTTTTAGGCTTGATGAGCTTTACGTGCACACCAGAATGACTAATCATAAAGTACGCCAGCAAATCAGAATTACTAATCAGCGCCAGCAAGTATAAAAACGCTACCGTGACCCCACGTTATCACCAGTTCACGCTGCATGACGAATGACTTCTGTGCCCCAAACTTTTGTTCTCGGTGTATTACTGAATGATTAATGATAATTTGTTTCAATGCACACCCGCTGAGTAGAGTTGTTTTCCGACTGACAATCCAGGCATCAGACTCGAGCTCGGATCAGTCCGAAAAACTCCAAAATGTTGGCGAAGCCAGCGTCGGTTCACGGTGTCTCATGAACTGATGGCTGGACTATGCATACGTATAATACACTTTACTGGTGTTTGTAAACTTCAGTTGCGTACTGCACAACCCACAGCTAATTTTTTTAACGACCCTGGCCTTGCTTTGTCGCTCAGAAGGTGACGAATTCGGTTTAACAACGCTTTCAATTGCGCTTCAACTGACTGCCAAAGGTGCACAAAATATTGCATCAATTTCTCATTTTGGTATCAATAAAATTGCTCGGTCCGAACCGAACTCAAATTTTTTTCGCGCCGGACTTTAGATCCGACCAAAAAATGGGTCCGATACGGACCAGGTCCGAATTCTAAAAAAAAGCCGTGGATCGGAGATCGGACCTCTGACCGGGGTCCTGAACAGTCCGAACATTGTGGCCCGAAAACAACTCTGCTGCCAAGGCATTCGTCATAACGAGGCTGTACTATACCCACATTGCTTGTCTACAACCGATAATAATGGCCGATTTTTATTTACGATCGCCAGCGCATAAATTTATTGTTAAAAATATCAAATGTCGACTCTGTGTGGACATGAGCAAGGTAAATAGACCGTGAAATGAGAATCGCGATGACGCTCGTGCATGTTCAGTGAATTAATATTCTACTCTGAAAGCTTTTCGTGCTCAATGAACGCTGACGTGCGCAATTAAAAGCGGCTTTTCCAAAATCGTTGTAAAAGTAGGTTTAGCAAGGCACAATGTTGACAGCAGCAGCAATGACAGCCTTGAGTGAGCAGCCAACGGCACAAACTGGGTTTGTGTTTTTTCCCAAAAGTTGTAGAAATGTGTAGTGAAACGTTTCAAAAACAGCTGTCGATAAGCCCACCATAGATTGTACGTCTGCTTTGCTTGACTTGCTAGGAAATCGGTTCACTGACATCAGCTACACCATTTGTGCGTAACAAATTGCCTGCTATTTCAACCAGCGCGCAAAATAAACGCTCTCTGACACCAATGCCTGGTCTGCGGAGAAACGTTGGGAGATCCTGGAAAATTTTGGCGCGTATTTGATGAGAAGATATTGGCTGTGGTTTGTGTAAACGTTTATTCTTCCGCAGCCGATACCACCCAGACTATTGTTGAATAACGTTTTGGTTTCTTGCGAGCAGCGTTATCAGTGTCTGAAAAATGTTTAATGGTGATAAACGAAAAACAGCCAAAGTATTTATATTGATACTCTCACTTTCCGGTAACTTTATAGTCCTGAACCTTGAAATCAACCACGCCAATCGCGGGGTGTGTTTTGACCGGGATCGGGGTTACATTTCAAAATTCATGGGATCGGAATTGAAAATGGCCGGGATTTGGGATCCCGTTCGAACACGGGACATGATACTCACTAAACAAACGGGCACGTAACAGCACGCAAGTTGTCACGTAATGCTTATGTTGAGCTATCAGAGGCGTCAGATATGCGAGAGCCGCTAACACCATGTTCTCATGTACAGTGCACCAACAGTATAATGTATCCTGTACAGAGTGCACTGTTGGTCTGCATTTCGTCATGCTTTCGCCGATAGACCGAGGCGCCAGGATACGTCTCTGCGAACACCTCTGGGCAAATTTTCCTCCGAATGCCATACTAGCAGATCTCTTGTTGCTGCAACATCACTTCGTGCATACTCATAGACAGAGCTCCAATCACATCTGTGTGTAGCAAGGGAAGAGCCACAACAAGCGACGCACATACAGAAGTATATGTAACAA